>PVJS01028332.1:0-25583 GCA_004027185.1 Glis glis
CAGGAGCAGGAGCAGGAGCAGGAGGAGGAGGAGGAGGAGGAGGAGGGAGCGGCGAGGAAGGCGCGCCTGCGCAGGCCCCGGCGCCTCCCAAGTTAGGAATCCGACTTGGGCGCAATGGAGGCGCGGGATGGAGCCCGAGCGGCGCCCCCCGCCTGCGGCCGGGGAGGAAGGGCGGCCCGCGCTCCGCCGGGAAACTTTGGCGACAGCGGCGAGGCCGGGCGGCCGCTCCCCGCGCGCCCCGCCCCGATCCCGGCCTGGCCTCCGCCCGGGGCGCCCCGGAGCCCCCGCCCCCGCCGATCGGGCGGCCCGCACCCCGAAGCGAACCCCGACTCCCCTCCGCGGCCCGCCGCCCCTCCCCGCGCCGCCGGACGCGCCGCCCCCTCCTCCCGCCCGCGCTGGCTCCTCCCCCGCCCCGGGAGGGGTCGAGGCTAGCCCGCCGGGGAGGGCCGGATCGGCGGGGGCGCGGGGCGGCGGCCTGGGGGAGGAACCAGGGGTCCTGGGGAGAAAGCGGGGACCCCCGGCTCTCAGACCCTCCCCGCGGATCCAGGCGGACCGGGCGGCGCCGGCCGGAGAGGGGTCCTCGGTCCCCCCAAAGCCGCCGGGCTACCCCCTGCGCGGCCGGGGTTTGGATCTGCTGTCCCCAGTCCTCGTCCTTTTGGCCTTGCAAAAATCCACTGGTCCAGCACACCCCAGCTCATCCCAGGAGAGCCCTTCCGAGCCGCACCCCGTCCACTCTCCTCGCCCCCACGCATGGGTGAGGGGCCCTCTGCATCCCCGCCGTCCCTTCCCCATCCCCATCGCTCTGAGCACCCTGAGTTGTAAGGTTTGGGTTACAAATGCACCTACAATATCTGATGGTGAGGTTCTCGGGTTCTTGAAGTCAGAATTTTCTTTTTTTCTTTTTCCTTTTCTTTTCTTTTTTTGATACTGGGACTGGAACTCCGGGTCTGAGCTACACTCCCAGCTTTTTTTTTTCTTTTCTTTTCTTTCTTTTTTTTTTTTTGTGGTACTGGGGATGGAACCCAGGGGCATTCTACCTCTGCGCTACACCCCCAGCTCTATTTTATTTTTTATTTTCAAACAGGGTCTGGCTAAGTTGCTGAGCCTACCTTAGAATCTGCGGTCCTCTTCTTTCTTTTTCTTTTCTTTTTTTGTTTTTGTTTTTGCGGTACTGGGGATTGAACCCAGGGGCATTCTACCTCCGAGCTCCACCCCCAGCCCTACTTTTTATTCTTTATTTTGAAACAGGGTCTCACTAAGTTGCGGAAGGCCTCACTAAGTAGCTGAGGCTGGCCGCAAACCTGGGATCCTCCTGTCTCAGCCTCCCAAGTACTGGAATTACAAGTGTGCGCGACCACGCCACGCTCGATCCACTTCTTTCAGACTCCCAACAACTGGGATTACAGGTGTGCACCAGATCTCCAGCTAAAGGCAGAAATCTCAAAGCCTTCCTAGTCATAAAGCCCACCCCAAGCCAGATGTGGTGACACACCTGTAATCCCAATACTTGGGAGGCTGAGACAGGAGGATCCCAGGTTTGCAGCCAGCCTGAGCAATTTATTATTTTTATTTATTTTTGGTACTGGGGTAACCCAGGGACATTCTACCTCTGAGCTACACCTCCAGCCCAATTTTTTATTTTTATTTTTTGTGGTACTGGGGATTGAACCCAGAGGCATTCTACCTCTGAGCTACATCCCCAGTCTTATTTTTCTTTCTTTCTTTCTCTTTCTTTTTTTTTTTCTTTTTCTTTTTCAGTCCTGGGGATTGAACCCAGGGGCATTCTACCTGAGCTACACCCACAGCCCCATTTTTTATTCTTTATTTTGAGACAGGGTTTTACTAACTTGTGGAGGGCCTCACAAGTTGCTGAGACTGGCGGAGAACCTGTGATCTTCCTGTCTCAGCCTCCCAAGTACTGGGATTACAAGCATGTGCCACCACACCCAGTTTATTCTTATTTTGAAACAAGATCTTCCTAGGTTGATGAGAGAGTCACTACTTGCTGATGCTGTCCTCAAACCTGTGATCCTCCTGTCTCAGCCTCCCAAGTACTGGGATTACTGGTGTGTACCACCATGGTCAGCTAGAGCCTTAGCAATTTATAGCAAGGCCCTCTGCAATTTAGCGAGACCCTATTTCCAAATAAAAAATAAAATAGGGCTGGGGTTGTAGCTCAGAGGTAGAATGGCCCTGGGTTCAATTCCTAGTACCACCAAAAAAAAAAAAAAAAAACAGTCTGGGAGTGTAGCTCTGAGGTAGAATGCCACTGAGTTAAAAAAAAAAAAGCCAGGCATGGTGGCCCGCGCCTGTCATCCCAGTGGTAGGCTGAGACAGGAGGATCGCAGGTTCGAGGACAGCCTCAGCAATTAGTGAGACTCTCATTAACCTAGTGAGACTCTGTTTCCAAATAAGAAATAAAATTGGGTTGGGGGTGTATCTCAGAGGTAGAATGCCCCAGGGTTCAACCCCCAGTACCACCACAACAACAATAATAATAATAATGATAATAATAATAAAGTTATATTCCTGGTGAGAGCATCCATATGGTTGAACTTGAAGGGTCATATGCTGGTGCCCTGGGCTTGAAGGAATCATGGAAAGATTTAACCTTCACAGCATCCCTGGAAGGAACCGAGGACCTTGCTTTTTCCAGGACTCACACAGTCATGCACAACCCAAACTAGAAGAGCATTCAGACGCTGAGCAGGGAACAGTCGGACATGATTGAGGAGGGCATGCAAGTTTGGGCCGGAGCTGAACTGTCAGACAACAGAAAAGGAATTAAAATCAGCCCATGGGTGGACTTTCTCCATCCATTCCTCAGACAGAATTCAACCTCCCTCTAAATTACAGAACTACCTACAGATGATGGGCTTTCTGAAATATTTATGAGTACAATTGTAGAATGTCTGGGGCTGGGCGTGGTGGTGCACGCCTGTAATGGCAGTAATTGGAAGGCTGAGACAGGAGGATCACAGGTTTGAGGATAGTCTCAGCAACTTGGTGAGACCCTGTCTCAAATTAAAAGGAAGAAGCTGAGCGTGGTGGCGCACACTTGTAATCCCAGTACTTGGGAGGCGGAGACCGGAGGATCCGGGTTCGCGGCCAGCCTCAGCTACTTAGTGAGGCCCTCCGCAACTTCGTGAGACCCGGTTTCAAAATAAAGGATAAAAAATAGCGCCGGGGGTATAGCTTGGAGGTAAAGCTTGGAGGTAAAATGCCCCTGGGTTCAATCCCTGGTAACAACAACAACAAAAAAAAGAATAAAAAAAAATTAAAAAGAAGAAAAAATAAGCCGGGCGTGGTGGCGCATGCTTGTAATCCCAGTACTTTGGGAGGCGGAGACTGGAGGATCCGAGTTCGCGGCCAGCCTCAGCTCGCGCTCCCTCTCTCTCTCTCTCTCCCTCTCCCTGTCTCTCTCTTTCTCTACCTAGTGAGGCCCTCCGCAACTTCATGAGGCCTGGTTTCAAAATAAAGTATAAAAAAATGGGGCCGGGGGTGTAGCGCGGAGGTAGAACGCCCCTGGGTTCAATCCCCGGTACCGCAAAAAAATAAATAAATAAATAAATAAATAAAAATAAAAATAAAAATAAAATAAAATAAAATAAGGCTGGGGGTGTAGCTCAGAGGTAGAATGCCCCTGGGTTCAATCCCCAAACCCCCCCCCAAAAAAAAACAAAAGAAAAGAGAAAGTTTGGGAATTGCTAATTACCTTAAGACAGTGCCCTGGGAAGGTGTGGCGGTTGGGATTATAGAAGAAATGAGGTTGGCCATTTTGCTACTAACGGGGGAGGGAGGATAGGGGCACACTGCTTCATGAAGTTCTCACTTCTCCTGTAATATTTGAACACTTTCATAAGAAAAAGGCTTTCTTTTTTGGTTTTCGGGCTTTTTAAACATTGATCTGTTTATTATTATTATTATTATTTTTATTATTAGGTGCATTGTACTTTTATGTCATATTGGGGTACACAGTGTCAGAAAAATACATGCACAGGACTCGTGTTGCCCTCCCCACCTGGTCCCCCTCCCTCACCCTCACCTCGAAAGTCTTTGAGATTGGAATTGCCAATTTTGTATACATTGAGAGCATTATTTCTACTATTGCATTCTTTTTTTTTTTTTTTTGCTACTGGAGATTGAACCCAGAGGCATTCTACTTCTGAGCTACACCCCCAGCCCTATTTTATATTTTATTTGGAACCACGTCTCCCTAAGTTGATGTGAGCCTCACTGAGTTGCTGAAGCTGGCCTTGAACCTGTGGTCCTCTTGTTTCAGCCTCCCAAGTACTGGGATTACAAGTATGCACCACAATGCCTGGTGATTTTGTTCTTCTTTAATTTTTTTTTTTTTGTGTGTGTGTGTGTGTGAATCCAGGGGCATTCTACCTCCAAGCTACAGTTCCAGCCCTATTTTATTTTTATTTAGAAACAGGGTCTCGCTAGGTCGATAAGAGACTATTTGCTGAGGATATCCTCAAACCTGCGTTCCTCCTGTCTCAGCTTCCCAAGTACTGGGATTACAAATGTGTGCCACCATACCTGGCTCCTTTAATTTTTAAAAAATTGTTTTATTTTTCTTTTTGTGGTGCTGGGGATTGAACCCAGGGGCATTCTACCTCCATGCTACACCCCCAGCCCTATTTTATTTTTATTTTGAAACAGGGTCTCGCTAGGTTGCTGAGAATCCCACTACTTGCTGAGGCTGTCCTCGAACCTGTGATCTCTGGTCTCAGCCTCCCAAGTACTAGGATTACAGGCCTGCGCCACCATGCCCGACTGATTTTGTTCTTCTTTATGACTGAGTAAAATTCCATTGTGTGTATATACCAAAGTTTTCTGATCCATTCATCCGTTGATGGACATGTATTATTATTACTATTACTATCATTATCATTTTATTATTATTATTATTAGTAGTAGTAGTAGTAGTAGTAGTACTGAGGATTGAACCCAGAACACTCTACCTCCAAGCTACACCCCCAGCCCGATTATATTTCTTATTTGGAAACAGGGTCTAAGTTGCTGAGGCTGGCTTCAAACCTGTAATCCTCCTGTCTCAGACTCCCAAGTACTGGGATTGCAGGTGTGTGCCACCACGCCCGGCTGTTTTTGGTCTTTGAAATAAAGGCGATGGGTATGAAGGAGTGACAACGCGTTGGCGCGCCTGGGATAAATACAGATCCTGCTTCAACCATGCATGAAAGAAGAGAGATTTGGTGCCACCAGATTCGGTGAGCGGATGAGCTCTCAGGACTGGGTGCCGGGGCCCCACCAAGGTTAGGGCAGGAGAATGAGCCGCAGGGAGGGAACCGCCGGTTCCTCACCCCGTGAGCCACCAGGGCTGGGCACATGGCAGAGAGAAGCAGTGATTCTGTGGAAGGAGAAGTCATAGGTTCCTGGAAAATCAGGCCACAGGCGTGGGGGAACCATGCCGGGGCTTGGAAGGCACCCGGGGGCACTTGAGTGCGGCGGCCTGGGCTGTGGCCCGGCTCCCTCAGCAGCGCCAGGAGTCTCGGCAAACAGCATCAGCCGATGGTGTTACCTGCCCGGTCCCTTGGGATGGATCCCGGGCTGGAAACCTGCAGTACCTCACTGTTCAGCACGCCTGGTCCACGCCGCCCTCTGTACTCCCGTGGGTGCTGCTCTGGCTTTGCCCTCCTCCTCCTCCTTGTCCTCCTCCTTGTCGTCCTCTTCCTCCTCATCCTCCTTGTCCTCCTCGTCCTCCTCCTCCTCTTCCTCTTCCTCCTCCAATTTTTTTTTTTTGTGTGTGTATGTGGTACTGGGGATCAAACCCAGAGGCATTCCACCTCCAAGTTATACCCTCAACCCAATTTTATTTTGAAACAGGGTCTCACTAAGTTGCTGAGGGTCTCACTAAGTTGCCGAGGCTGGCTTCTAACTTGTGATCCTCCTGTCTCAGCCTCCCAAGTACTGGGATTACAAGCGTGCGCCACCATGCCTAGGTCTCCTCCAATTTGACAGAGTGGAGGTGGCTATAAATAATTTTTTTTCAGTACTAGGGATTGAACCCAGGGGCATTCTACCTCCAAGCTACACCTCCAATCCTATTTTATTATTTATTTATTTTATATTTTGCGGTACTGGGGATTGAACCCAGGGGCATTCTACCTCCGAGCTACACCCCCAGCCCTATTTTTTATTCTTTATTTTTGAAACAGGGTCTTCCTAAATTGTGGAGGGCCTCACTAAGTAGCTGAGGCTAGCCAAGAACCTGGGATCCTCCTGTCTCAGCCTCCCAAGTACGGGATCACAAGCGTGCACCACCACGCCTGGCTGACAGCACCTTTTTTGACCTTGCTCCAGAACCCACTCGCCACACCTGTTAGACAGAAGTGAGTCACTGAGTCAGGCTGTCTCCCACTGAAGGGGAAGAGAAGCAGTCTCCACCTTTGGAAGGGAAGAGGGTCACAGGAGTTGTGGAAGCCAGGTGTGGTGGCACATAGCTATAATCCCAGTTCTTGGGAGGCTGAGACAGGAGGATTGCATGTTTGAAGACAGTCTCAGCAACTTAGTGAGACCCTCAGCAACTTAGTGGGGCCCTATTTCAAAATAAAAAAAAAAGGGCTGGGACCGGGCGTGGGGTGCATTTCTGTACTCTCAGTACTTGGGAGGTTGAGACAGAAGGATCATGGGTTCGAAGCCAGCCTCAGCAACTTAGCACGGTTTTCAGCAATCTAGCAAGACCCTGTGTCCAAATAAAAAATAAAATAAGGGGGCCCGGCGTGGTGGCACACGTTTGTAATCCCAGTACTTTGGGAGGCGGAGACCGGAGGATCCTGGTTCGTGGCCAGCCTCAGCGCTCTCTCTCTCTCTCTCTCTCTCTCTCTCTCTCTCTACTTAGTGAGGCCCTCCGCAACTTTGTGAGACCCGGTTTCAAAATAAAGTATAAAAAATAGGGCCGGGGGTATAGCGCGGAGGTAGAACGCCCCTGGGTTCAATCCCCGGTACCGCAAAAAAAAAAAAAAAAAAAAAAAAGGTAGAGGTGAAGGGTGAGACGGGCTGGTGAGACAACCCGGAGATTAACAACAGCGGAAACACACTAACCCACTTAGAACTGGAGGAGCAAAGGAAGGAAGAGGGGTCCCCAGAGCCTGGGACCGGGACCAGGCGGCGGAAGCCAGGGGCGGCTGGCGTGGAGCTCCAGCCTTGGAGAGGCTGTGGCTAGCGCAGGCGATTCCCGGGGCAGAGAGGAGACAGGTGCATGGCTACTTCCTCCCTCCGTCCCTCCGATCGGGACCTGGCAGGAGGCAGAGTGCAGGGCAGCTTGGGAAACCTGGTTCTCTGTGATGCAGGAGGCAGCCAAGAGGGCTGGATGGACTGGAGAGCCCACCAAGAAAGTACTAGCTCTGGGTTCCTCGGAGTCCCCCCAAGTAGCTGGATTGATTAGGTGATAGCAAAGTTCTATCTGTCTTGAGCCGGGCGTGGTGGTGCATGCTTGTCATCCCAGTTCTTGGGAGGCTGAGACAGGAGGATCCGGGTTTGCCGCCAGCCTCAGCTACTTAGTGAGGCCATCTGTAACTTAGTGAGACCCTGTTTCAAAATAAAGAATAAAATAGGACTGGGAGTATAGCTCGGAGGTAGAATCCCCCTGGGTTCAATCCCCAGTATCATATACAAAAAAATTTCTCTTGAATTCAGATGATGATGATGATGATGATGATGATGATGATTGTTACTGGGGATACAACCCAGGGGTGTTCTACCTCCGAGCTACATCCCCAGTCTGATTTTATTTCTTATTTGGAAACAGGGTCTTGCTAGGTTGCTGAAAGCCTCACTAAGTTACTGAGGCTATTGTTGTTGTTGTTGTTGTTTTGGCGGTACCAGGGATTGAACCCAGGGGCATTCTACCTCTGGGCTACACCCCCAGCCCTATTTTTTATTTTTTATTTTGAAACAGGGTCTCACTAAGTTGCAGAGGGCCTCACTAAGTAGCTGAGGCTGGCGGCAAACCTGGATCCTCTGGTCTCAGCCTCCCAAGTACTGGAATTACAAGCGTGTGCCACCATGCCCTGCTCTGAGACTGGTTTTGAACCTGTGATCCTCCTGTCTCAGCCTCCCAAGTACTGGGATTAAGGCATGCACCACCACATCTGGCTTCATTTTTTGTTTCAAAACAGGGTCTTGTTAGGTTGCTGAGAGTCTTGCTAAGTTGCTGAAGCTGTCCTCAAACCTGCAATCTTCTTGTCTCAGCCTCCCAGGTGCTGGGATTACATGCATACACCGCCACATCCGGGTCAGATTATTTTTTTTAACTCAATATTGTTCTTAATAAACTGACATTCCAAAACTGAGAATTAAAAAAAATAAGTGAAGCTGGGTGTGGTGGTGCACGCTTGTCATCCCAGTACTTGGGAGGCTGAGACTGGAGGATCTGGGCCAGCCTCAGCTACTTAGTGAGGCCCTCGGCAACTTAGTGAGACCCTGTTTCAAAATAAAGAATAAAAATACAGCTGGGGGTGTAGCTTGGAGGTAGAATGCCCCTGGGTTCAATCCCCAGTACCAAAAAAAAAAAAAAAAAAGTGAAAGCAAATTTCCCAGTGTGCTTTAATCTTCCCTAGTATTTAGAGTTCGGTGGGACCAAAAGGGAAGGGAACATTAATAACCAGGCGGCAGGAAGCTGCCCCTGGCTTAGTGTCAAAAATGGCCTTTTGTTATTCTCTTTATAGCTTGTGTGTGTGTGTGTGTTGGGGGGTTGCGGGGAGGTCACTGGTAGCGCGTCTGTCTCGCATGCTCCTGGCCCTGGGTACAATCGCAAGTACCAAACAAAAGTCGCCGGCATTTGAGAATGTACAGAAAGGAACGAAACATGGATACCTGCTCTAATTTGGATGAACCTTGAAAACATTACGCTAAATGATAGAAGACAGATACAAAAGACCACATATCCCGTGATTCCCTTCCAAATCCACAGAGACAGAAAGTAGACTGTGTTGCCAGGGCCAGTGGGAAGGGGGAGTGGGGAGTAAAAGTTAATGAGAGTGAACTTTTTTTAAAAAATTTTTTTTTCTGTTACTGGGGATGGAACCCAGGGGCATTCTACCTCCGGGCTATACCCCAGCCCTATTTTTTATTCTTTATTTTGAAACAGGGTCTCACTAAGTTGCTGAGGGCCTCACTAAGTAGCTGAGGCTGGCCGCGAACCTGGATCCTCTGGCCGCGAACCCGGATCCTCCAGTCTCAGCCTCCCAAGTACTGGGATTACAAGCGTGCGCCACCAAGCCCAGCCTGAACATGTTTTTTAAAGGGGTAATAAAATGTTTTGGAATTAATGGGCAACTCTGTGAATATACTAAAAAATCATGGAATTAGTACACTTTAAAAGGGTGAGTTTGTCTGGCATGTGGCGTTTGTAATCTCAGTACTTGGGAGGCTGAGCCAGGAAGATCACTGGTTGGAGGCCAGCCTCAGCTACTTTGTGAGGCCCTCTGCAACTTAGTGAGATCCTATTTCGAAATTAAAAATAAGCTGAGCATGGTGGCGCATGCTTGCAATCCCAGTACTTGGGAGGCTGAGACAGGAGGATCACAGGTTTGCGGCCAGCCTCAGCTACTTAGTGAGGCCCTCCACAACTTAGTGAGACCCTGTTTCAAAATAAAGAATAAAAAAAATAGGGCTGGGGTGGAGCTCGGGGGTAGAATGCCCCTGGGTTCAATCCCTAGTACCGCCAAAAAAAAAAGTAGCTGAGGCTGTTCACGAACCTGTGGTCCTCCTGTCTCAGCCTCCCAAGTACAGGTGCACCATGCCCGGCTGCACCTGTTTCTTGACACCTAAATCAGAGAACTATATTGGTCTACTACTGCCCCCTATTGCCTATTGGTCTTTGGAAAAAGAATTCCTTAAATCTGCAAGGCAAATATACAGATAAGGAAACTGAGGCTCAGAGAGGTGACAGAACACGTCAGGCCACTCTGAAATGTTCAAAAGTAGAGTAGGAAGCCAGGCTCCACCTCCCTAGCTCAGCTCCATACACTCAATAAGCAAAGTGTGTATGTGTGTGTGTGTGTGTGTGTGTGTGCGCGCGTGGGCGCGCATGCATAAGGCCTTGCTGGGGATTGAACGCAAGAGTGTTCCACCACTGAACTATACCCACAGCCCTTATTATTTTGAAATAGGGTCTGGCTTAGTTACTGCCCTGGCCTCAAAACTGAGATCATCCTTTCTCAGCCTACCAAAGTTTTTTTTTGTGGTACTGGAGATTGAACCTAGGGGTATTCTATCTCTGAGCTACACCCCCAACCCTTTTTATTTATTTATTTATTATTATTATTTTTTTTAGTACTGGGGATTGAACTCAGGGGCATTCTACCTCTGAGCTACACCCCTAGCCCTATTTTTTTATTCTTTATTTTGAAACAGGGTCTCACTAAGTTGCGGAGGGCCTCACTAAGTAGCTGAGGCTGGCCGCGAACTTGCGATCCTCCTGTCTCAGCCTCCCAAGTACTGGGATTACAAGCGTGCGCCACCACGCCAGGCTTCCTAGACAATCTTTTTTTTTTGTGGTACCGGGGATTGAACCCAGGGGTATTCTACCTCCGAGCTACACCCCCGGCCCTATTTTTTATTCTTTATTTTGAAACCGGGTCTCACGAAGTTGCTGAGGGCCTCACTAAGTAGCTGAGGCTGGCCGCGAACCCGGATCCTCTGGTCTCTGCCTCCCAAGTACTGGGATTACAAGCGTGCGCCACCACGCCCGGTCTCCTAGACAATCCTAAAACAGCATCGCATCGGGTAGGGAAAACTTGTTGAGACTATCACTCTTTTGAGAAGTTCACATAAACTTTGAGCGCAAAAAAAAAAAAAAAAAGCTTGGGGACAGCGCGTTTTGACCCTCCGGAGCCGCCGTCCAGTCTCGGGCCGCGTGGAGCCGGCTTGTCCCTCGGCGGCCGCCGTACGTCCGTTACGTGGCAACTGCCAGCGCCAGCCAATCCGCGGCGCCCGCATCAGCCCCCTCGGGTGGCGCAGCCGGAAGGGGCGGAGCTAAGGCGGCGGTGGCTGAAGAGGCAGCGGTGGCCGCGGCGACGGCGGCTCTGGAGGCCGCAGTCCGGGTCCTGGCTTCGGCCCCCGTGCCACCATGGTGACGCTCGCCGAGCTCCTGGTGCTTCTGGCCGCTCTCCTGGCCACGGCCTCGGGCTACTTCGTCAGCATCGACGCGCACGCCGAGGAGTGCTTCTTCGAGCGGGTCACCTCGGGCACCAAGATGGGCCTCATCTTCGAGGTGGCCGAGGGCGGCTTCCTGGACATCGACGTGGAGGTGCGGGCGCGCTGCCCGCGGCCGAGGCGGGCTCGCGCGGCCGCCCGGGGGGTTGGTGGCGCCCGCGCGGGGCCTGCGCGGGGACCGGGCTCGGAGGCCGCCGTCCGGGTCCTGGGAGGGGCCGGGGCCGTCGCCCGTCCCGCGCTCCGGTGACCCCGGGGCGGCCCTGTCCCCGCCACCCGCCGGGACCGGGCTCCCTCCGCGACCCCGAGCCGCCCCGGCGTCGCTGTGGGTCCGCGGTGAACGGCCGGCTCGCCGTGCAGCCTGGCGCCGAGCCGGGTGGAGCTGGCGCCGCGTGTCCGCCCGGGCGCGGTGGGCCGGTGGCGGCGGGGCTCCGCGGGCAGCGCTGCTGTCCTCCGCCTCGCGGACTCACGTGGGAACGTGTCGTGCAAACTTTTCCCAAAGTGGATCGAGAACTATTGAAAGTTAGGCAGAAGTTAGGCTTCTTCTCAATTTTTTTTTTTTAAAAAGAAACAATCGTAATGTCTTACTCGCTTTGACACAAGCCTCCGGATGCCTCGCTTGGCCCGCTGTGCCTGGGAGAGAGGCGGAGTTGGGTTATGCATTTTGGGAGTAATGATTGCAGCGAAGTGTTTTTTGTTTGTTTGTTTGCTTTGTTTTTGGTACTTGGGATTGAACCCAGGGGTGTTCTACCTCCGAGTTACAGTTCCAGCTCTTTTTAGTTTGAAACAGGGTCTCGTTACTGAGGCTGTCCTCGAACCTACGATCCTCCTGTCTCAGCCTCCCAAGTACTGGGATTACAGGCGTGTGACACCACGCCCGGCTTGCAGTGAAGTTTTTAGAAAACAAAATTGAAGAAACCAGAATTTCTTGAGTCTCCACCCATATGTATTTTATTTAAAAATTTTTTTTGGTACTGGGGATTGAATCCAAGGGCGTTCATTCTACCTCTAACCTATGCCCTCATCTCTTTTTATTTTGAAACAGGGTCTTGCTAAATTGCTGAGGCTGTCCTCAAACCTGCAATCCTCTTTTCTCAGCCTCCCAAGTACTGAGGTTAGGCCATTTCAAAACCTGTGTAAGGTGGGGTTTCTGTGTCTGCGGGGTTAAGTTTCAGTTGGACAAATAAGATATAAATGTAGACAGAGCTGAAAGGTGAGTTTAGAGAACCCTCTCGTCCACCCTCCTTTCATTAAGTGGGAGAATTGGAGCCCAGAAGGTTTCTGTCGCTGAAGTGGAGCTAAGTGAAGGTTACATAGTGAATTTCCCACTTTCAACACACACTACTTACGAAGTTTAGCTTTTAAGTCTTTGGTGACATTTTATGTATTTCTCTCCCGTTTGCAGATTACAGGACCTGACAATAAAGGAATTTATAAAGGAGACCGAGAGTCCAGTGGGAAATACACATTTGCTGCTCACATGGACGGAACATACAAATTTTGTTTTAGTAACAGGATGTCTACCATGACTCCGAAGATAGTGATGTTCACCATTGATATTGGGGAGGCTCCCAAAGGACAGGACATGGAAACAGAAGGTGAGATGAACATTCGGAAGATATGTATCCCAAGAGTTAATTTAATTCTACACACTTTGAGTCATTGGAATCGAGTACTTACTGTGTTGAATTCCAGGTTCATTCATTGTCATTAAATCCAAAACCCTTTTTTGAAGTGTAGTTTTTACGTATGTAAGTCTCCTAATTAACACAGTTTCTGGAAGTGAATGTTTCTTTTTTCATTCCTTATGGTTGCCCTTCCTGGCAGCTTTTCCTGGTTATCTGGGTTACCTGTGTCTTAAGTTGCTGTGTTAACTTGGTAATCCTGGTATATATCTTTATTTGTTCAGTTGTAGACATTATTAGTTTAGCTAAACTTTTTGTCGGTCCTTTTGTTTACATCTTACACTTCTCTTTAGGTGGTGGAGATACATGGGATGGTATGTGGATTACTTTTTGATAGCATCCTGCCTTTGCATCTTTTTGTTTGCTAATGTCTAATTTCTGCTTTCCTTTTCTCTAACCGTGGTTTGTTGGCATGAGAGTGTTTTTTGTTTTTAGTCTTAAAAAAAGCATAGAACTCATTAAGTTGATCATGTTTTGGTGGTTTTTAAAATTTGGTTGGCAGGTTATTTTAAATTAATAGTACTGAAAGCGCCGGGTGTGGTGGCGCACACTTGTAATCCCAGTACTTGGGAGGCAGAGACTGGAGGATTTGGGTTCACAGCCAGCCTCAGATACTTAGTGAGGAGCTCCACTACTTGGTGAGACCCGGTTTCAAAATAAAGGATAAAAAATAGGGCCGGGGGTATAGCTCGGAGGTAGAACGCCCCTGGGTTCAATCCCCGGTACCACACACACAAAAAAATAATAGTACTGAGAACACAGTGATTAACAATTTAGTAGTAACATTTTTTTTTTTTTTTTGTACATGGAATTGAACCCAGGGTCATTCTACTTTGGAGGTACACCCCCAGCACTTTTTATTTTTTATTTTGAAGCAGGGTCTTCCTAAGTTACTGAGGGTCTTGCTAAGTTGCTGAAGCTGGCCTCCAATCTGTGATCCTCTTGTATCAGCCTTCCAAGTATTGGGATAACTGTCCTGAGCCAGCACTTCCAGCATTTAGTAAGTAACATTTTTGTTTCTTTAAAATGAATGCTGAAGGGTGGAAAGATTCAATTGTAACTGAAAAATAAAAACAAGACAAGAAGTCTTAATCAAGCATAGACAATTGCAAATGGTACTTTTGACATTGTAGAAAGCATTTTAAGGGTATTTTTACTGTTGTTCAATTTTTTTTTTTGTGGTACTAGGGATTGAACCCAGGGGCATTCTACCTCTGGGCTACACCCCCCAGCCCTATTTTTTATTCTTTATTTTGAAACAGAGTCTCACTAAGTTTTGGAGGGCCGCATTAAGTAGCTGAGGCTGGCCATGAATCCGGATCCTCTGGTCTCCGCCTCCCAAGTACTGGGATTACAAGCCTGCACCACCACGCCCGGCTCTGTTGTTCAACCTTCTAAGTTGAAGTGTGGTTAGATATGAAATGCAGTTTAAGAGCCATGTATAGCTAATGATGAAAAAGTTGTCAATGATATGTTCAGATAGATTATTTATTGCTCAACTGTACATTAATTTTTTTTGTCACAGTTTGTGCTAGGGTCTTTGGAAGCTAGAAGCTGTTTAACACCTTCCATACTATTAGCCTGATAACATATGTTCCAGATATTGAGCAATTAGTAGAGTATTAACATAAAGAAGGTGAAGAGTTTCATTCGGTTTGGAGATCTGTAGAATCTAGAGGATTGTACTAAATGATTCCTGTGTTCATTTTCCAAGGCTGTTTACAGGGTTGGGTTTGGTTAATTCTGAAGGAGAATTAGGAATTTTGAAAAGCTTTGTGTCTGTTCATTTTTCTGAAAATTGGTCTTGTTTGGCTAGAAAATATTGGCTGATGAATGTGAATATTGAACTTCTTAAATAATCCTTTAACACAGTATCTATAACTCTTGCTTTTGCTTGTTAATGTTGGTGAATGGCAGCTGTCCCGTTGAGCTCCTCTGAAGCAGTGGTCCTCAACTGGGGATGACCTTCGCCCCTGGGGGAGACACCTGGCAATCTCTGGAGACATTTTGGATTGTCCGGAGGTGGGCGGGTGCTACTGGCATTGAAGGGCGGGGGCTGTGGATGCTGCCGAGCACCCTTCCAAGCATCAGCCAGCTCCCCAACACACAGGAGACGCTTGGTCCAGAATGCCAACAGTGCCACTCCTGTGACTGCTCCAGAGGGTCTGGATAGTGCACGGGGCTTCCAACGTGAAGCTGGTGAGGGGGATTTGAGATTGCAGCTCAACTACCTTAAATGTAAGGTAGGGGCTGTGGTTTCTCCTAACAAGTGTAGGAGTAAACGAATCCCACCTGAGGCCAACTGTGGGGCAGGGATGAAGAGAGCCCCCTCTCCTGGGGATTTTTCCTTGTGCTTTTTCTTTCCTGCCTGTTCCGTTGTCGCAGTGTAGCACTATGTAAAAGCATGTTCTTCAGAAACGGCACCTTGTATTCCTTTTTGGTTAAAGAGGATACCTGGTTGAAAACCCGTGCAGCTGGGCGTTGGGCGTTTCTTTTTTTTTTTTGTGGTACCGGGGATTGAGCCCAGGGGCATTCTACCTCTGAGCTACACCCCCAGCCCTAATTTTTATTCTTTATTTTGAAACAGGGTCTCGCTAAGTTGCGGAGGCCTCACTAAGTAGCTGAGGCTGGCCGCAAACCTGTGGTCCTCCTGTCTCAGCCTCCCAAGTACTGGGATTACAAGCGTGCGCCACCACGCCCGGCTTGGGCGTTTCTTTACTTACAATGCCTGCTGTTCCCCACGTAGTGAAATCAGTACTTTGTCACAGAAGAACAGTTGAGTTGGTTTGAATTTTCCCAAGCGTGTCTTCGTAAATATTTTTCTCTGCTTGGCTTCATAGAGTTTAAACTCTGTTTTGGTTCTGTTTTGTTGCTGCTCCTAAATTAACATTAGAGTTACTCTCTTTTTTTTGTGGCACTGGGAATTGAACACAGGGGCATTCTAACCCGCAAGCTACACATTCTACCACCCCAGCCCTATTTTATTTTTATTTTGAAACAGAGTCATGCTAGGTTGATGAGAGTCTCACCACTCGCTGAGACTGTCCTCAAACCTGCGATCCTACTGTCTCAGCCTCCCAAGTACTAGGATTACAGGCATGTACCACAATGCCCGGCTCTCTTTTTTTTTTTTTTTTGGGTACTGGGGATTGAACTTGGGCATCTACCTCCGAGTATACCCAGCGTATTTTATTTTTTATTTGGAAACAGTCTTGCACAGCTTCCAAAGTACTGGGATTTAGAGTTATTCTTTTTTCTTTTTGGTACTGGGGATTGAACTCAGGATTGAATTTTATTCCTCTGAGCTATACCCCCAACCCTTTTTATTTATTTATTTTTTTTTGCGGTATCGGGGATTGAACCCAGGGGTGTTCTACCTCCACGCTACACCCCCGGCCCTATTTTTTTATATTTTATTTTGAAACCGGGTCTCACGAAGTTGTGGAGGGCCTCACTAAGTAGAGAGAGAGAGAGAGAGAGAGAGAGAGCTGAGGCTGGCCGTGAACCCGGATCCTCCGGTCTCCGCCTCCCAAAGTACTGGGATTACAAGCGTGCGCCACCACGCCCGGCCCCCCCAACGCTTTTTAGTTTTTGATTTGAAACACGGTCTCATTAGGTTGCTGACAGTCTTGCTATGTTGCTGAGGCTGTCCTTGAACCTGCAATCCTCTTGTCTCAGCCTCCTATGTACTGTGATTACAGGCGTGTGCCACCACTCCTGGCTTAGAGTTATTCTTAAGGGTAGATTTCTATTTTAATTTGCATATTGCTGTTTATAGGATTTAGGGCTTTTTTTGGTGTGTGTGTGTGTGTGTGTGTGTGTGTGTGTGTGTGATATTGGGTATTGAACTGAGGACCTGGGGCATAGTAGGTAAGTGCTCTACCACTGAGCTGTATCCCCAACCCTTTTAATTTTTTATTTTTTTGCAGTACTGGGGATTGAACCCAGGGGCATTCTACCTCCGAGATGTACCCTCAGGCCTATTTTTTATTCTTCTTTTTTTTTTTGCAGTACTGGGATTGAACCTAGGGGCATTCTTCCTCTGAGCTACACCCCAGCCCTATTTTTTTATTCTTTATTTTTGAAACCGGGTCTCACTAAATTGTGGAGGGCCTCATTAAGTAGCTGAGGCTGGCTGTGAACCCCGATCCTCCGGTCTCAGCCTCCCAAGTCCTGGGATTACAAACATGTGCCACCACGCCCGGCTAGCCCTATTTTTTATTCTTTATTTGGAAACAGGGTCTCTAGGTTGCAGAAGGCCTCCCTAAATTGCTGAGTCTGGCCTCGAACCTGTGATCCTCTTGTCTCTGCCTCCCAAGTACTGGGATTACAAGCTTGCGTTACTACGCCCAGCCAACCCTTATTTTTTGAGATGGTATCACTAATGTGGCCAGACTGACCTTGAATTTGTGATCCTCCTGCCTCAGCCTCCTGAATAGCTGGAATTACATGCCTGTACCACTGAACTTGGTAGGATTTAAAAAAACCCACATACTACATGTATTTTGTTCTGTTTTTTTTCCTTAGCCTTTTTACTTTGTAGTTAGTTGGTAGTTAGTATAGTAAACTTCACATAACAATAGCATTTCACTGGAAAAAATTTCTTAGGGTTTTCCTTTAGTTAGGATTGTATACTATGTTTCCTCCTCTGAAAGAGGTTTCTCTACTGGGAATGGACTTTAAAAAATGCTCTGAAAACCAAGCAGGGTGGTGCACGCTTGTAATCCCAGTACTTGGGAGGCTGAGACAGGAGGATCGCAGGTTCGCGGCCAGCCTCAGCTGCTTAGACCCTGTTTCAAAATAAAGAATAAAAAATAGGACTGGGGGTGTGACTCGGAGGTAGAATGTCCCTGGGTTCAATCCCCAGTACTGCAAAAAAAAAATACATAAAACAAAAAGAAAACAAAATAAAGAATAACAAATAGGGCTGGGGGTGTGGCTTGGAGGTAGAATGTCCCTGGGTTCAATTCCCAATACCATATATACACACACCAAAAAAAAAAAGCTCTGATAATTAAATTGTCATCAGTGGTTCAAATCAGTGGTCTGAGTTCATGTCTGGTTCATTTCTAAAAGTAGCTTCTTTAGTATACCTTCTCTGTGGAGTATTTTATTATTTAGTAAGAGTTTCTCAGAGAGATTGTCATATGTATGCTAATCTGTTTTCAAATCCTTCTGTAGCTCACCAGAACAAGCTAGAAGAAATGATAAACGAGCTGGCAGTGGCGATGACAGCTGTCAAGCACGAACAGGAGTACATGGAGGTCAGGGAGAGGATACACAGAGCCAGTAAGTCCAGCTTGAGCTGGGGGGCCGAGGGGAGGTGCTGTCACCCAGATGCCTGCGTGTGTCCCCTCATTCACAGCATTGGCAAGCATGTATCGCTAAAGCTTTGACTTTACAGAGAGCACCTGCACGAGGGTTTCTTTTTTCGTTTGAGGTACTGAGGATGGAACCCAGTGGCATTCTACCTCCAAGCTACACCCCCAGCCCTATTTTTTTATTCTTTATTTTGAAACAGGGTCTCCTAAGTTGCGGAGGCCTCACTAAGTAGCTGAGGCTGGCCGCGAACCTGGATCCTCCAGTCTCAGCCTCCCAAGTACTGGGATTACAAGCTTGCACCACCACGCCTCGCTTCCAGTTTTTTTTATTCTTTCTTTTTTTTTTTTTTTGTGGTACAGGGGATTGAACCCAGGGGCATTTTACCTCCGAGCTACACCCCCAGCCCTATTTTTTTTTTTTTGCGGTACCGGGGATTGAACCCAGGGGCGTTCTACCTTCGCTCTACACCCCCGGCCCTATTTTTTATCCTTTATTTTGAAACCAGGTCTCAGGAAGTTGCAGAGGGCCTCACTAAGTAGCTGAGGCTGGCCGTGAACCCGGATCTCTGCCTCCCAAAGTACTGGGATTACAAGTGTGCGCCACCTCGCCCGGCCTATTTTTAATTCTTTATTTTGAAACAGGATCTCGCTAAGTTGCGGAGGGCCTCACTGAGTAGCTGAGGCTGGCCATGAACCTGCGATCCTCCTGTCTCAGCCTCCCAAGTACTGGAATTACAAGCGTGCACCACCACGCCCGGCTTTGTTCTTTATTTTGAAACAGGGTCTTACTAAGTTGTAGAGGGCCTCACTAAGTAGCTGAGGTTGGCTGCGAACCTGTGTTCCTACTATCTTTGCCCCCTAAGTACCAGGATTACAAGGATGCGCAACCACGCCCAGTCTACAATACTTTTTAAATGATACTTACTAAATCCACTACTTGTGAAACGGAGGAGTACCTCCACTCAGATCAGAGGCTGGCTGCGAACCCGGATCCTCCGGTCTCCGCCTCCCAAAGTACTGGGATTACAAGCGTGCGCCACCACGCCCGGCAGCAGATGTAAACTTCATGCCATGGAAATAGAACTAAAATTTCAGTGATTCTGATGGTTTTTAGAGTTCTAGTTAGTGTTCTTGGGCATGTGTCTGTTCTTACTCTGGAAAACTATCACACAACTTTTGAGTAACTTGTTATCCTTTTGGAGAAATGTGAATTGCTTTTTACTTCTTATTGAGTGATTGATAGTCCAGTTGCTATTAGAAATCTAAATAATCTTCTATAAATGGTATATATGTAAATTATGGCAGTTACTTATTCAGCTGATATAAATTATATTGCTAATTTTAATTGTTTTTAGTATTTGGCCATTTGTGGAAATGTCAGGAACTACCTAGTATTTACCAAAGTAATTCTAACAAAAATAACTCTGACTTGAAAGAGTGTGTCAGAGTGAGTGAGTAAAACATAGGGAGGAGTCATGGCTTTTACTGTAAGGACCAAATCCTTAGCTCCAGAAAGAGAAATAGTAGGAACAGTTTGTCTTGTATTTGATAGTCCAGTAGTAACTGCCAGTGCTGGGCCCTGACACTGAGAAGCCACTCCCATCTAGAACAAACACCAGGTAGATGCTCAGTAAATGTTTGTTGAATAAATATTTAAGGAAAACACTCTTAGACTGACATAATTTTTACTTCATGGGTGGTGCTTTTTGTAAAACTGATCTTTATATAATTCCATAATTTTTTAAAGTCAATTTTCTGATTCAGCCAACAGGATTATAAGGTAGGATGTTTCAGTGGTGCAAAAGAAAGGCGTTTGGATTGGGTTTTGAGTGTGAAGTGTGACTTTGGGCAAGCCACTTGCCCTCTCTGTTCCCCATACATGAGGCACTGTGGGCTTGGCTATACTCAGTGAATCTTTAAGGTCCTTTTTTTTTTGTGGCACTGGGGATGGAACCCAGGGGCATTCTACCTCTGAGCTACACCCCCAGCCCTATTTTATTCTTCTGTTTTGAAACAGGGTCTCACTAAGTTGTGGAGGGCCTCAAAAGTTGCTGAGGCTGGCCGCGAACCTTTGATCTTCCTGTCTCAGCCTTCCAAGTACTGGGATGACAAGCGTGCACCACCATGTCCAGGTCCTTTTTAAAACTAACCTCTCTGGCCCTGAGTATGTTGCTTGGGGGACAGAGTATCTGGAGTGCTATCAACGGTGTGTGAAGTATTCCTGTGACTCAGTAAAGACCAGTAGATGACTGATGCTGCCATGATTTCTGGCGAGTTGTTAAATTTTGTTTTTGTTTGTCCTCAACAGTCAACGACAACACAAACAGCAGAGTGGTCCTTTGGTCCTTCTTTGAAGCTCTTGTTCTAGTTGCCATGACACTGGGACAGATCTACTACCTGAAGAGATTTTTTGAAGTCCGGAGGGTTGTTTAAAAGGCCTTTTCCTGATGATCCCAAATTCATAATTCACTTGTTTACCAAACACCTTGGTCATAATAATGTCATTAGTTTCTACGTTTTTCTTTTCTGAACTGTACATTCACAACTTAGGTTTCTTTGTGAGTATTAGAAGCTGGGGGACAAAACCTTCTTAGGAAAGTTACAGTGAAAATTTGACATTTGATTGGCACAAAATTTCTTATTTGAATGCTGCCTCCATTATCTGGGTCCTTCCAGACCTCAAACACTGTAAATGAAATATAGGAGTGTAGTCTTTATTATGCCTCACTTTCCTTTTGTGTTTATAATAAATGCAGTTTGTTCAGGACGTCGGCACGGAGCCCGGCAGCGCTGTGCTGAAGTGACTGCATTCTTTGACTCCCTCATCCTGAATCTTGACAGTTTCTGCCCCGCCTCACGGCGGTGCTCTCTCACTCGGGAGTCTGCTACCAGGCTGGGTAGTTTTATTTTTTCCCTATTTTTGCTTTCAACATAAGACATACCCCAACACACTCCCCCCCCCTAAATTTTTACATCGAACCTTAGGACCCAATTACCTCCACTTAAATTGTTCCCACAGTTTTTTTGGGGGCGGTTTCTGCCCTACCTTCTAAGAAGTCTCTGTAAGCCAGTTCTCTGGTGTTTCCTCCGATGCCAGCTCTTCTTTCTGCGCTGGCACGTCCCCTTTTTCCACTTTTGGCACGCAGGAAGCATTCATTCACATGATTGGAAAAATCGGGATTTGTGATGCCCCAGGGTGAAAGCCTCTTGGGTTTCATTGCGGTGATATACAGCCACTATTTTATTTCGAGCAGCAGGCTTCTGGGCCGCTGCAAAGGCGCTGAACATCAGTGTCTGCACTAGGGTTTTTGTTTCTCCCGGGTCTTTCTTTTTTGGCACATGTGAACTTTTGTTTTATATAAAATGAAAAGACTTTCTCTTGATGTCTGATGATGGGTTTAAAAATTAAAGGAACGTCTGGTTTTGGTGTGGGAAGGATGCAGGATTATGTTGTGACATATGTGTAATTGTTACTTGTACATTTTTTGGGCTCTTTGCAAGGGGAAAGCTACAAGTAACAAGTTTTATATAATTAATTTAAATTTGTTACAGGTTTTCATGTTCAGGACAATTTTTCAACCTTGGGTAAAAATACTTGCAACAGTTTATCATAGATAAGGTGACTGTTTCACCTTGGGACAACTGTTGCATGCCAGTTTTTTTTGTGCGTGTGAAAACACTTCAAAATTGAATTAAAAGATGTAAATTTAAAATTGGTTGTGTATCTAATATGCCCCAGGTTCAGTAAATAAACAATTCTTTTTAAAAACTGTCACTTTTCTGTGTTTTATATATTAGTGGTGGTTAACTCACATATGTTAAATACCAACTTCGTTATCTGAAATGAGACATGTCCATGCATTATGAGTAATTATAGCTGCTATAAATGTCTTTTTATTCTATAAACTTGAGGATAATTAACAGGAACGAGTTACATTTTATTTTCCACATAGGTTTCCCTGTGTGGCTTTTTTTTTTTTTTTTTTTGGCTCAGTGTTAGCATCTTTTTTATGTGGTACTGGGGGATTGAGGCCAGGGGCATTTGACTTACAAGCTATACACCCAGCCTTTTTTTTTTTTTTGCGGTGCCGGGGATTGAACCCAGGGGCGTTCTACCTCCGCACTACACCCCCGGCCCTATTTTTTATACTTTATTTTGAAACCGGGTTTCTCGAAGTTGCGGAGGGCCTCACTAAGGAGAGAGAGAGAGAGAGAGAGAGAGAGCTGAGGCTGGCCGTGAACCCGGATCCTCCGGTCTCCGCTTCCCAAAGTACTGGGATTACAAGTGTGCGCCACCACGCCCGGCTACCCCCAGCCTTATTTTTAATTTTAATTTTAATTTTGAAACAGGGTTTCACTAGGCTGCTGAGTCTCACTACTTGCTGAGGCTCTCCTCGAACCTGCGATCCTCCTGTCTCAGCTTCCCAAGTATTGGGATTACAAACATGTGCCACCATGCTCGGCTTATGTATTTTTTTATTTGGAAAAGAAAGTACCAATTATTGTCACTTAGCTAGTGGTTTATAGATGTGGAAATAGGTTTGCAACAGAATAAGTGATTTGCCCAGGGCCTCAAGAGAGTAAAAGGTGGCACTAGAGACAACTCTTGTCGGTAGGAACTGTCCCTCTTCTGCCGTTACACTAAGCTGCTGCTAGTAATCGAACCACCGTTTATTATAAAGTACTGTGAAATGTTTGGGCCCAGTGCTAAGCAATTTACATGGTCTACTTATGGCTCAACACTGCCATCACCTTGGGTAAGATCATTTTGGAAACGTTTTGGAACAGACTTGGAAGAGGTCCCAAGACTAGAAAACTGGTAAATAGAAGGCAGAAGGCAAATGCCAGGCAATTGCCCTGTGCCTCTGCTGCTGTGCTTCTACAGAAGTCCCTTTATTAAAACAGTTGTTCAGGTGGTTTTGAGGATGTGAATGAGGATCATTTCAGTGGAAATGTTGCTTGA
Organism: Glis glis; assembly: GCA_004027185.1. Lineage (NCBI taxonomy): Eukaryota > Metazoa > Chordata > Mammalia > Rodentia > Gliridae > Glis > Glis glis. Next base: position 23,154 of record PVJS01028332.1, read on the forward strand.
GGCTTTTTTTTTTTTTTGGTACTGGGGATGGAACCCAGGGGCATTCTACCTCCGAGCTACACCCTCAGCCCTATTTTTTACTCTTTATTTTGAAACAGTCTCACTTAAGTTGTGGAGGGCCTCACTAAGTAGCTGAGGCTGACACGAACCCGGATCCTCCTGTCTCAGTCTCCCAAGTACTGGGATTACAAGCATGCGCCCCCACGCCCAGCATATTTTAAAATTTTGTTCTGTTTTGAAATGGTCTCATCAGGTTGCTGAGAGTCTCAGTAAGTTACTGAGGCTATCCTTGAACCTGTGATCCACCTGTCTCAGCCTCCCAAGGACTGGGATTACAGGCCTGTGCTACCACACCTGGATAAGTACTATTCTTCTCATTCATCCATCCATCTCCTTCCCTCCCTCCCTCCCTTCCTTCCTTCCTTCCGTTTGTACTGGGGATTGAACCCAGGAGTCCATCTTTTTCTGAGTTACATCCCCAGCCATTAATTAATTAGAAAGTCTTGCTAAATTGCCCATGCTGGCCCTGAGCCTGCGATCATCCTGTCTCAGCCTCCCAAGTATTGTAATATAATTGTATGTCAATACGCCAGGCTGCATTTTCACAAATTTGATCTTGTTATAGTCGCTGGGATAAGGAAAAATAGAGAAAAGACCCTATTTGGTGGGGGAGATGATCCGCGTAAATATGTATACAGTGTGTTAGTGGTAAGAGCTGTGGAGGGAAGGTGAAGCAGGGTGGGGGGTCAGTGACTAGGAAGGGAGGGCACCGAGTCTGAAGGATGTCGGGGAGCAAGCCGTGCACACCGCGGGAGGTTTGTCGTCAGTTACCGCTGGCTGAGTGAAGGTGTGCGTGGACAGATGAACGGCCGGGCGGATGGTGCGCGCGGGGATGGGACGACGGTGTTCCTGTTCAGGACTCTGACCGCAACTTCCTCGGAAGTGACACTTCGTTGCAGCAGACGCTGGGTCCCCACCATCACGCGATCTTGCACTTCTGGGCTCCGGGCGCGGGCTTTTCTCCCACTCGGGCCAGCCCACCGTCCTCAGCGGGATGCGGCGTCCTGCTGCCCTCTGCCTCCTATTGGCGGAGAAAGTATGAGACCCGGGCCGGAATCCGTCCCGCCCAGGTGCCAGCCGGGCCAACCCGCTCACGCCATCCCGCCGCGATGGCTTTCCTCGCCTTCCCGACGCCCGGAACGAAGCTGCGGGAGCGCGGTTTCCGGCCGGACGCCCGCGCTGCCGGAAGCGGAAGTGCTCGCGGCGTGCAGCGGTGCCGGGGGGCGTTCCGGCCGGCGGCGATCGAGGCGGCGGAGTGCGCCATGGAGCACGTGACGGAGGGCTCCTGGGAGTCGCTGCCCGTGCCGCTGCACCCGAAGGTGCTGGGCGTGCTGCGGGAGCTGGGTTTCCCGCACATGACGCCGGTGCAGGTACCTGTCCCCGCGCCCAGGAGGGGACGTGAGGCTGGGAGCGGGGCAGGCAGCCGCCTAGCGCGACCCAGCCGCCGGGTGATGGAGCCGGACTCCAGCTCGGGGTTCGAATCCCTCCAGCACGGGCTTCTGCCGCGGCTTCGGGCTGCCCCGACTCGGCCGCGCGAAGCTGGCTAGGGGTCAGGCAGGCGGACCTGCGCCAGCGTCTTGCCCGCCGCACCCCACGCCCACCTGGGCTGCGGGCGCCTTGGCCAGCGCCTGTCCATCTCCTGGCCCTGCCCGCCCTAGTCGTGAGACCCGGGACAATGACAACCTCCCTGCGCTTCATTTTCCTTCTCGGAAATGAGGAAAATAGCAATACCTGTCTCGTAGGGTTGTGGGGATGAAGTAAGACAAGGTGGGCACTTTCTGGGAGCTCAGTAAAGGTTACCTGTTGTTACTGTGTGGGGAAAGTGAAGTGTCCTGGCCCAGTTTATTCAGGAAACATTTATTGAGGATCTGCTGTGTATCGGGAACTCTTCTATGCTCTGGGGCTTTCTTTGCTAGAAGTAGCTAGGCTTAGATTCCCAAAGTCAGCGATTCCAGGGACTCAGGCGGTGGTGGCCTCTGGTGTAATTGGGGGGCGCTGAATAAAAGTAAGGGAGCAGTAGAAGTGCCCAGGGGTGTTTTTTTTTTTGGCGGTACCGGGGATTGAACCCAGGGGCGTTCTACCTCCGCGGGGAGAGAGAGAGAGAGAGAGAGAGAGAGAGAGAGAGAGAGAGAGGAGAGAGAGAGGAGAGAGAGAGAGAGAGAGAGAGAAGGGGGTCGTGAGACAGTAAGTTTGGCAATCTATTAACTAACGGGATGAAATAATTTCATCTGGTACTAAATGTTAGGAAGGAACTGAGACTGCTGTGATAGTGAAGAGCAGGTACAGAATAGGGAAGGCCTCTCTTGAAGAGGTGTCTTCTGTGTGTGTGTTGGTACTGGGATTGAATCTAGGGGCATTCTACCTCTGAAC
>PVJS01028333.1:0-25570 GCA_004027185.1 Glis glis
TTCTCAAAACCATTTTGGCAACACAGATTATATTGTACCTGCATCTAAGAGACAATTTCTATATCTGCAGTGATTACTCCTACCTATCAAAGTCTAAGAATCATACTGACCTTTGTTTATGGGCTTAACTTCATTAACATTTATAGGTTTGACATCATTTCCTGCAGACTCAAGTCCACAACCATCAGTTGTGTTATCACTCTCACACTTCCCCAAGTCCTCTTCAAGATCATATTCATTTTCTTTAGATTGTCCTTTGGATCCTTGGTTTGTTGTTATTTTTCCCAGACTACAGAATTTAGAAAGAATGCTTGGTTGCTTAGTTGCAGACTTTAACCAATTTATTTTAACTCTTGATTTCCTTTGTGAGGGTCTTACACTCTCATTTTCAGAAACACACTTGGGGATTATTTTAGGAGGAATCTCTAATGTATCACCAGTAGCTTTTCTTTTTGATCTAGTTTGTCTCTGGTTCTCTTCTGAAGACTGGTGTTCCTTGGATACTTTAACTTTTTTCTTCATGTTACCAAATTCTGTGTCGCTTTTTCTTTTCCCATTCCCTTTTGGGAGTTTTTCTTTACAGTCCTCAGAATTCCTCAAATTTTCAGTCTCCATGTTGTTAATTCCACTTATTTCCTCTTTCTGATGAGGTTTTTCTTCTACCTTAGTAGTTAATTCTGCCATATTTTTTACTTCTTCTTTTTTTAGGAGTTGGCATGTTTCTTGAATGTTTCCCAAAATACACTGTAATACTTCCTGTGCATCATGCTGTAGATATCCTTCATACATAGGGTTGAGTTCCCTATAAATAAAAATGTCCGTTTCATCTATTCTAGTTTTGAAGATGTAATACATATATAAAAGCAAATCTTTCTATAAATTACTTCATTTAAGAAATCTAAAAGCATTTATTCAACTACTAATTTGAAACCTCTTACCTAAACTTATAACTAAAAGTAAAAAGAAATTTAACCCTATTTTCATTATTCCAATACTTTGATCCTCTTCTAAATAAATTAATAGCTAATATTGGTATATGACATTAATCATATACCAGGTATCTGAAATGCTTTTTATTATGTATATATAATCCTCACAGTAACCTCATTAGGTAAGTACTGTTATTACCACTATTGACAGATATGAGAACTAGGCCCACACAGATTAAATAATTTGCCCAAAGTCATAGAGCTACTTAGGATGAAAAGCCAAGATTCAAACTTGATCTTGACCACCATGCTACAAAGGCTCTTAACAAAGGTAAAGCAATGCACTGCACCCTGAATCTATTTCAAAACTGAGTGATTCAATGGTTTTTTTAAAAAGACCAATTATAAAATTTAAATAATGCCATTTTATATATATGCATAAAATTTCATTTTTCAAGACAATACCACAAAGCAATCTAATCCAGTTAAGTAAAAGTTCTCTTGTACGACATACAGTGAAAAGTGTTTGGCACTTAAAATTCATATATATATATAACACATTTTAAAAACAGACCTACAAGCCGGGCGTGGTGGCGCACGCTTGTAATCCCAGTACTTTGGGAGGCTGAGACCAGAGGATCCGGGTTCGCAGCCAGCCTCAGCTACTTAGTGAGGTCCTCTGCAACTTAGTGAGACCCAGTTTCAATATAAAGGATAAAAAATAGGGCCGGGGTGTGTAGCTCGGAGGTAGAATGCCCCTGGGTTCAATCCCCAGTACAAAAAAAAAACAAAAAACAGACCTACAATTCCTAGTCTGAAATCCTTAGGACTATATGTGTTTGGGAATTCAGAAATTCTCAGGTTCAAAAAGACAATATGGCACGTAAATAAAAAATATATCACCAACATGATATGGGGCAATACCCTACAATGAAACCCATTACTTTTTCTACAGAAAAACTTATCAGTACATCAGTGGTATGAATAGACTATAAATAGCCTCATACAAATCCAAATCTAATTAATTTAGTGCCAAATCTATCAGTTTTCAGAGCCTCTGGGATATAAAGAACTATGTACCTGGAGTTTCGGTTTTCCTTGCCCTTTATTCCTATCTGTTCATGTATCACTCTCCCCCAAAGATAGAAAGAAGTAGCTAAACTATAAATGTAAATTTATAGACTATACCTGAGTGTGTTAAGTAGTCGCCTTGGCTGGGTAGCAAGTTCATCAGTATATTTCTCTGGATGTAAGAGAAAACTAGCCTGAAGCTGTTCAACTGAAATGATTAAGGACTGTAAACTGCATATAAGTTCATAACTTGCCAAAGAATCTTCTTTGCAATTTCCCTGTCAAGGAAGAAACACAAAAACTAATTATTTTCATGTATAAATAAATTATATACCTTCCTCCTTGATTGGTTTCACTAAATAATACTTGCTTTTCTAAACTTAATTATAGCACTAATTTTATTGGGCATACAAATCATTTTTTTCAATTGTAAGAGGACTTTTTAGCTACTTTCTACGTAGATAATGGTTTTCTAATTTTCTATGTCAAAAGTTTCTTTAAATATCTTTACTTAAATATCAAAGTTGGGGCTTGGAATATAGCTCAGTGGTAGAGCACATGCTTAACATGTGCAAGGCCCTGGGTTTGATCACTAGCACCAATAAAGTCAATCTGAAAAAACAATGGATAAATAATAGGTTATACACAAGAATGGAGAAAACATTCTATAGAGGGGATAATCTAGTTAAGCTACCTTACTAGAAAGAAAAACTGTCTTCCTGACAGAATACAGAACAAAGGTACTGAGAATTTCAATTCTCATTTATAGTTTATTATCAGAAATAATCCCTTTGTCATCCTCCTCCCCAATCCTCTTAAGAATCTATTACTTTTTTACTCCTAAGCAAGTATATTTCCATTAATTTTTTTCACTTTTTACATTTTGTTAGGTTTTTCTTTTTCTTTTTTACCTTATCTTTTTGATTGGCTTCATCCTTTAGGGCTTCTTTCTTCCTTGAAATAATATTAAATAAGTGCTTCACTCCAGATTTAAAACCAGGACAAAAATACAACACCTATAAAAAGTAAGATTGTCTAAGTGCTTACTAAACAAACAATATACCTAAAATCATTAAAACACTATCATACCTTTGCACAGCACATTACCTAAAATTCTGAGATTAAGCTTTCTGTCAAAATTTGTTCTCTAGCTCATAAACAGTAGCCACTTCCTTCCCTCACTGGCATTAAGCACTGAGCCTTCAGCCTATATTGCTGAGATTTAGGAGCACAGAACTTAATACCAATACAATTTCAAGGGCTAAGATACATATCATCCCATACCACCAGGCTAAAAACAGAGAAGTTTAACCAAGGTCTACTCAGTTTTGCTATCTCACCTTTAACACATCATTTTCTCTTACCACAAAGGAAGTTTAATAACCTACAATTTAGAATCATTATCTTAACACATTCTGGTTTACAATCAAAGGCAGAGATAGTACAAACAATTAAAGTCTTCCAAAAACCCAAAATTCTCAGAAACATTAAATGTTACATCATTGTTTGCCTGTTGTTTTGGGATATAGGGAAACTGTCAATTTACCTGAAGTATACTATTAAGATAACAAGTATTGCCGAGATTATTCAATCCCACAAATGGTAACAGGTTTTCTCTCTTCTCACAGTTTATAGGTGAAGACTGTGCTGCAGGAACAACTTGATCACTGTTAAGTATAGAGGGAAAAAGACATAGTGAAGTAGCATCTTAAAGAAACAAAGTGGAAATAATATTTCCCTAGATTAAGCTTTTACACATAAATGCTATAATCTGAAAAGTACAATTTTAGTCAGATGACATTTTAAGAGAAGAAATCTGTCCAGGCTCAAAAATTACCATATGCCCATAATAAGAGATTTTAGAATATTATTAGACTCAACAAGCCTCAAAAGTAATTCCCTTTAGAGAACGTTAATACCATTTTACAGAGTAAAAAATTGAGGAACTATTACTGTGATTTGTTTAGCTTACTGTGACATTTTAATTCTGAATAGAACCTGGGAATGATCTGACTACAGCAATATTTGGGAGGCTGCACTAAGATTCTGTTAATAAAGATTAAAAAGGAAAGTTTGTGAAGAATCCCTCAAACATAAATTGTTTAAGCCGGGCACAGAAGTATATGCCTATAATCCTGGTACTTGGGAGGCTAAGACAGGAGGATCCCAAGTTCAAGGGCAGCCTCAGCAACCTAGCAGGACCCTCTACAACTTAGTGAGACCTAGTTTCAAAATTAAAAAATAAAAAGGGCTGGGGGTGTGGCTTCAAGACAGAATGCCCCTGGGTTCAATCCCTAGTACCAAAATAAATAAAAGTGCTCAAGTTTATCATTGTTTTAACAGTGTGCATCCCCTAGTATTTTATATATTTTACAACCTTACACCTATTATTACACTAGTACCTCAAAGTATTTATAAGGTTCACAATCTCAACTGATTGGTAGATATTAAAATATGTGGTACCAAATCCACTTCTGTCACACAATAGAGTGCCTACTTGTTAAATAAGGAGCTAATATAGAGCAACCTGGAATAAAGTATTCCATTTTGTACTGATTTTGGTCACTAAAGAAGTTATTTGCATCAAAAGCATTTCTTATTTTTAAGTCCATTTTAAATATAATTTGCAGTTGTATGCCTCCAGCAGGTATGAGTACTTATGACTACATGCCTATACATGCTTTGTAAATAGTTTAAATAATTTAGAAGTCTGTCACATCTTCTGAACCAAAAAAAAAGAATAAAATCAACTATTTCTTGACCCTTACAACACAATGTGTTACACTACAAATAAGTGTAAACTGTGAATTTTAGTCAATAAATATCTCTCCAAACTAGTCTAAATGGCTCAGGACAGTTTTAATAACTTAGCCTTGAATGTGATCCCTATGAAGAACCAACAGTTTTGTTCTGTTCCTACTATACACTAGACTTGTCGTAATAAAAGAATACCAATGTGCACTTGTTTGGGGGGGGGGTTGTTTTGGTTTTGGGTTTTTTTTTGCCTCTATGGACTGTCAGTTACATCTGGACGTGTCAACCCAAGTTCAATGCTTCTTCATTAAATTTGGAATTTTAAAAGTACAAAAATAATACTTCAATAAGATACATACATTTCTGATCCTCTATATTCAGAAGCTTTTTCTTCATTTTCTTGAGAATCTGTGAAATCTAAGGCTCTCTTAGTTTCCTTTTTCTGAAAAAACTTCAAAGAAAGTCTGCTTTTCTTGGATGGACTACCTCTTGAAAGCCCATTACTTTCACTAGGTATGACACCAGGCATTTTCTTTTCAATTCCCAAGGAGTTGACAATAATTATAGAGGGCAGTTGTAATCACCAATTATATCTGTTAATCACAAAGAAAATGTTTCATTAGTTATCAGCTGTAGGCATCCAAATCATCAATTGTGAAAACAAGTTTACCAAGGAAATGCTAATAATTAGAACTTCCTATGTGAAAACGCAATGCCTAATAATAGACAATGTTTATTGCTTAAATGAAGGAACTTGCCACAGCATCCTTAACTTTCTTAAAGAACAAAAAAGTGACACTCAACTTTTATTAGCCTGCTACATATTAAAGGCAAAACCACAAAATATCCCTCTTAGTAGACCTACAGTAAAGTAGTATTACTAAGGAGTGAAAACTCAATTTTTCATTATAGTTTATTAATTCACTCAAAAAATATTGACTGAGCAACTACCATCTCCAATTCTAAAGTAGGAAGGAGAAGGATAAATGGAAAAATCAAAGTAGTAGTAGACAGGAAGGATTCCTCCCTTCCAAGGCATTTTCTAGTTAATATGAATATATAAAACAAAGTCTCTAAAAGCTTAAAGTATAACTCACAGAGAAAGACATACATCTAGTGTTCAGTTATACCTAGAAACTTGAGTAAAAGCCGGGCGTGGTGGCACACGCTTGTAATCCCATTACTTGGGAGGCTGAGACCGGAGGATCCGGGTTCGCGGCCAGCCTCAGCTACTTAGGCCCTCTGCAACTTCGTGAGACCCCGTTTCAAAATAAAGGATAAAAAATAGGGCCGGGGGTGTAGCTAGGAGGTAGAACGCCCCTGGGTTCAATCCTCAGTACCGCAAAAAAATAAATAAATAAATAAAAAGATAATAAAGCACATGCAAAATTGGGACGGTGGTTGTAAAAAAAACTTTTCTGAATTTTATATCAAATTCTTATGTGATTAAAAACCATAATATTCCATTAGTTTTCCAAGCCTTTTAAAAACTATGTTTAAAAACAAACTGCTTTGAGTAGGAAACATGAGTTTACCTTTTGCAACCTTTCTACCCTGTTTTAAAGTAAAGCTTTCAGATGAAAAAATATGGCAATATTTGTGGTAGTTCTAAATCCTATTTTTCTATTGCACATGTACGAGAAATTCATGACTGGAAGTTTTTTTTTTTTACTATTTGGTACTGGGGACTGAACCCAGGGGCATTCTACTTCCCCACTATACCCCCAACACTTTTTAAGCATTTTTATTTTGAAACTGGGTCTTGCTAAATTGCTGAGGCTGGTCTGGAACCTGTGATCCTCCAGTCTCAGCCTCCCAAATACTGGGATTACAGGCGTGCACCACAGCGTCTGGCTTGACTGGAATATTACCGTATTTACTTAAAGCCACAAAACCTCAGCAACCAGTTTCAAATGCAGGTACAGAGTAGTTACACAAAATTCATTCAAATTCCATCCTAAAGCATTTCACTCAGCTGACTGATCTAGAAATTCACTGAACTCGGCAGTGAAACAATTTTTGAGCCCCAACTCAGGAAGAAGCAGAAAGTTGACCAATTTCCCCATCCTGTCTCTAACTTAATTTACTCTCCTGGCCACTTAATATTTTTTATGAAATGCTATCTTATGAATGATAAACCATTCTGCGCTAAACCGTCAGGATTTCTAAGCATTAATGATTCTCATAAAGGGTTTTTCTTGAGCGCCAATTCCAACAAATGACAGAAACTGGATTCTCTAAGTGACAGAGTAACTGGACTTAACCGAAGGGAAAATGATCAAGCAGCTGAGTGGGTCGACATCTCAACCAATCAAACCCTCCTGGCCTCTCAAAGCAGCGCTCAAACACTTAACATTACCAAGAATATAATTTTACTAGGTTCCACATCTTATGGGGGGGGGTTGTTACATCGAAAATGTAACAAATCAAGCGTCACAACAAACATAAGGAATCCAACAGTAAAGGTTCTTGACCAAATGACAGCGTGAACTTGCAGTCCCATTAGTTTCCAATTCTTTCCTTTATGAGACGACTCCGCTCCTATTTTTCGAGAAAAATGTAAAACAACTAAAGACTACACCTTTGCCAAAGACTTAAGACACGTGGCGTTCTACATACTTCTGGGAAAACTATAAGAAAATGCGCGGTAAAATTTCGCAATTACCGACACAGGACAACCAACGTGCGCGCAAATATTTCTTCTCCCAAACCCGCACCACTCCATGGAGCGGAAGAACGGCAAGGCCGGGCAGGGCTCGGGCTGGCTCCTGCCTCCGGGCCGACCCGGGCCGGCGGGGGCTCCTCGGCCCGCACCCCGCGCTGGCCCCTGCTCGGGGACTCGGCCTATCTACCCCGCCGCACCTGCCCTCCTTCCCGCGTCCCGGCGGCGGCGGGAGGGGCGCCCGGGCTCGGGGGTTCGGCTGGCAGCCGGGCCGGGGCGCAGAGCCCAAACGGCCCCGGGTCTCCCCTGCAGCCCGGGCGGGCGCCCGACGAACTTGCCTCCGCGCCGGCACGGCCGCTCCTCCCCGGCCTCCTTACCCGGCCATGGCCCTAAGCGAGGTCCGCGGCGGCGACGCCGGAGTCCAGCGGGGCCGGGGTGCGTGCGACAGGCGAGCGCCGGCCCGAGCCGCCGGGGGCCGACGAGCGGGAGCCGGTGGGGTCGACCGCCCTGCCGCGGGGGAGTGACCATCCGCTCCGAGCGGGAGCCGGGCCGCCGCCGCTCAGTCCTCCTGCGCGGCGCCACTACATCCCGAGCGGCGCCCGCCGCGCCCGCCGGCGAAGGTCCGAGCGCAACAAGCGGCGGCCGCGCTCGCCCGCGCCCGAGCCGCTAGGGTCTCTCCCACTCCTCCACCGAGGGGAACTTGGCGCGTTTTCCTCGTCTCAGGACCCCCGTGTTTGAGCCTCCGCCCGCGCCAGCGCTGCGACTGAAGGTGGCGTCCTTCGAAAATGCCGGTTCTGGTGCCCACGCTGCAGAGACGCGACGGGCCAGAGCCGCCTCGCGACCGCCGCTCGGCCCCGGCACGCAGGGGCCCCGGACCCCGCCGGAACGGCAGCTCCCCCGGGACCCTAACGGGCTCCGCAGGTTCAAACCGCGCAGGCACCGTCGCGGGCAGCTCGCGCGGGTCCTCGCTGAGGGCGCGCGCCGGGGGCTGGCGGCCTGGCGGGCGGGCGGGCTCGAGCCTCACTCCCCTTTTTTTAACCATTCGTGCGCGCGAGGCGAGGGGAAAGCGTACGGGTCGGGAGACGGGGCCGGGAGCTGAACAGCCGACGAGCCCCTTCCTCAAGAAGGAGCCCCCAGGTGCTCAAATGCGCCAATCCTTGATGAACAATCCCCCAAACCTCGCCCCCCCGCCGCTAGGAGGAGCCAATCAGAAGTACCTACACAAAAGCCAATTGATGGGCGGGAGAAGGCGGCCCGGCCTATAGCAAGAAAAAAGACGGGAGGGCTCCAGCCAATCATGGCTGGGCAGAGAGTATTCTCCCGGAGCGGTTCCTCTCCTTACGCTCCCATTGGCGCTCGAGTGCGCGCTTTCTCCGCCGACTGTTAAAATCTCGCTTTGGGTTTTGTTAATCCTCGCGGGTGGGAGCCGCCGAGGGTGCGGCTTCCGGAGCGAGGCCCCCGCGCAGGCCCCGCCTCCCTTTCTTGCGCACGCATTCGGGCGGGGTTACCAGGGAGACGAGTTTCGGAAAATGGCTGTCGGGCTTGCTGGCTGCTCGGCCCTGCAGCTTTCTGTTCCGAATTGCAGCCCCAGGGCCACCAATAAATACGGGGGCTGCGCGGGATAGCAACAAATTCTCCAGCGGATGCTGTAGAGCCGAGGCTGCTTCCTCAGCCCTTCCCCGCTTTATGTTCTGTTTACCTCTTCCCCGTCTCGGCCGCACGAGAAAGCATTTTCAGCCCTGCTCCGGCTGCGTGAGCTTCCGAGGGTGCTAACGGGCTCCGAAGCGGCACCCTTCGGATTGTAAAGTGGCTGCCAGTGGTGGGTGGTGGTGTCCCATTTCAAGAGTTCAAACAGAAAGGTCCGCTAGGACGCTAGATCGGTCGGCCAGGGAGAAAGTTCTTGTGGCTTGGAGTGAGAAGTAGAAATGTTGAACTGGTAGGGTTCAGGATCTAATTTGAAGTACAGCCAACAAGCTCTGCTGGTGGATTGGCTGCATGGTATGTAAGAAAAGAGGGACAAAGATGACAGTGATTTTTTTTTAACCCCAGCAACTGGATAGTGGTTGATCTTTCCTAAAACAGGCTGACATTTGCGTCTGAGTTTGGTGGGAGAGGGCATTGTTCTTAAATACATTAAGAGGCCTATTTCACATAAAACATACCCAAAAGAGACCCGGACCCTCATCGAGCTAGCAGATAACCCAAAGAGACAATAGAAAATATTTTCTAATAGAAAATATAATTATAGATCAGTCTTTCTTAGTTTGCCATTTTATATTATAGACTGGTAGTGTTTTGTTTTCTAGTACTAACAGAATCATTGCTACTTTCAATCTCTACTGGGATGGATAACCAATTCTAGTTTCCCACTATTCTTCCTGTACAATTTACAGTATCAAAATTCAGTTGACAACTTTATTTTGGGTGGCCATATGCCAACTAAAAGTCATTAAGCCAGGTGTGGGACTTATTCCTGTAATCCCAGGTACTCAGGAGGCTGAGGCAGGAAAATCGCAAGTTTGAGGCCAGCCTGGGCAACTTAATCAGACCCAGTCTCAAAATTTTAAAAGGCTGGGATGTAGTAGGAGAGTGCTTGCCTAGTAAGAGTGAGGCCCTGAGTTCAGTCCCCAGCACCACGTACACACAGAAAAATCGGGAGTTACAATATTAAAGAATAATAGGATGGATATTAGAGGACAAATAGCATTCTCTGCTATGCTTCCCTTTACCAGGTTTAAAAGAAAAAAAAATGGGTTTCCCCAGCTGGTGAAAAATTCCTCAAAAATGAAGTAAGTACATCTTTGGTTCCTTGAAAAGAGAATGCTCTGGCCATCTGTACACCCCTTGTGGTGGATACAAAGATATGCTGCCCAGGATCCCTCTTCCAGGAAGGCTTACTCCCAAACTACAGTGCTTTCAGTTGTCAACTCCATCAGAGTCTACTTCAGCTGCAGACAGCAACCTTGCCCAGGCTTTCCTGGGATATAAAGACTCAGACATTAAGGCCCACCATTGGGCACCTCTGATGGATGGGCAATATTTACCTCAGAGTTCCTGGCCAGGTTGGCCAAAACTTTGTTGGATCTGGGGCTGAGGGTGTGGGTCAGTGGTAGAGTGCTTGGCTCGTGTGTGCAAAGCCCTGGGTTCCATTCCCAACACGACAAGAAAACAAAATACTTTGTTGGATCTGTATTGGAATTTGACTTCCTAGTTCTGCTTCCTCTCCTTTTCACATCTCATACCCCAAGTTCTGTCTCAGCATCTGCTTCCTAAGAAGTCTACCTGCTAGAGTTGGTACCAGGGTTGGTTGGAAAAACAGGCAATAAGATGAGCAATAATTATGGACTACCTTCCTGGTGGTAGGTGAAACATAACCAGCCCCTGGTCCAAGGTGATGGTCTAATTTAGGAGAATGTGCCAGGTGGAAGAGAATGTATTTGTAGGTGTAAGGTATCAGGCACCTGAGACCTGTGGTAGAAGTTTCTGTTAGAATAAGCAAATCGGATGGCTATTACTTGTAAACTACCTCAGATACAGAAAAATAATGAACAGCTGGGGGTAAGAAGTAAACAATTGATAGTCGGATGGTAAAGCTAGAACACCTCTTTGTTTCACACAGAGAAGGGGAGAAAGCTGAGCACCGAGACCAGGATTTTAGAGTGGCTGAATTTAAAAGATAGTTAAATGCCCAAAATATCAGGTCTTTTGTGCCAAAGTCAGGGCCATGGCTGAGAAAACCTAGCACCCTGATATGTGGAGAGGCCATTTGGGTGGTGCCCCTGAAATATTTGATTCCTCAGGCTCCTCTGGTTCCTACAGTGTGGCTCACCCCGCCCTACTAAAAGCTGTCATTTTGCCATACTAGAAAATATTGCAGAGGCTTCTACTTAGAAGGCAACATGTTCTCCCTTACCCCAGTATCTCCTCCACCTTCCATCTAGCCTTCTGCCCACAGGCCCTATAATTAGAGTTAAGTTACAGCACAATCTAGTTGGGAAGGTGCTGTCCTAATGATGGAGGTAAAGAACTATTCCCCAAAGAAGATGCAAGACCTAGCCAGCATGTACCAGCAGGAGCTTGGGGAGTGTGTATAGAACTGGAATCAGAGGATACTTGATCAAGGGAGCAAGGACATAAAATTGTATAGGAGAAATTATATTACATTGGGAGCATTCTTCTGAAATGCAAGATTTGTTATGCTGGCAAGGATCCCCAAGGATCGGTGTGAGCTTGCTACTACAATCGCTCCTAGAGCATGGGGCGGGGGGGAAGCAATGATTCATGATGAATGAAACTGAAATAGAACTGCTAGGGCAGGCAGGTGAGATGAGACAAGAAGGGATTGAAAGGCTCAGGGAAGCCGGGCGTGCTGGCCCACGCTTATAATCCCAGTACTTGGGAGGCTGACTGGAGGATCCAGGTTCGCCGCCAACCTCAGCTACTTAGTGAGGCCCTCTGCAACTTTGTGAGGCCCTGTTTCAAAATAAAGAATAAAAAATAGGGCTGGGGGTGTAGCCCGGAGGTAGAATGCCCCTGGGTTCAATCCCCGGTACTGCAAAAAAAAAAAAAAAAAAAAGAAAAAGAAAGGCTCAGGGAAGTGGGCATGCTGAAATGGATATATTATGTACAGCCAGAAGGTTATTATGATCATTATTTTCTGAGGAAAGGCACAGAGGACACACCATTTACCAAAGCTATAAGGAGTGCACTGGTACATGAGGATTAGTAGAAAGTTTAGCTGTGGATCTCCACAAGCCACAGCTGATAGTAACAGAGACCTATCCACACCCCCCACACCCATGCAGCCCTCCCCCCGTTGACTCACTGATAAAAATGGGGATAATAGCCCTAGACAAGAGTGGGCAGGTGGCAGTACTTAATTACCAGAAGCCAGGGGGTCACAATTGTAATAACCTACCAGAGGGTCCTGACCCACAGGAGGTTACCAAAACACTTACTAAAACATGGTGTCTTTAGGGGCAAAATGGGCAACTAATAAAGTCCTATTAATTTTTTTTTTTTTTTTTGCGGTACCGGGGATTGAACCCAGGGGCGTTCTACCTCCGCGCTACACCCCCGGCCCTATTTTTTATACTTTTATTTTGAAACCGGGTCTCACGAAGCTGCGGAGGGCCTCACTAAGTAGAGAGAGAGAGACAGGGAGAGAGAGAGAGAGAGACAGGGAGAGAGAGAGAGAGAAAGAGCTGAGGCTGGCCGCGAACCCGGATCCTCCGATCTCCGCCTCCCAAAGTACTGGGATTACAAGCGTGTGCCACCACGTGCGGCTCAATAAAGTCCTATTAATTTGTGCCAGTAGAAAAAAAAAATCAAGGATAGATATGACCAAGATGCTAAAGACCATCACCCATACATAAGGTTATAATTCGATAGTTTGCACACCTGAGCTAGTTTGTAGACCTGGACCCCACTGGCTGAAGAGATCACCAAGAGAAAGATCCCTGCTGTATCTCAGCAAGTATGAATGGTAATGTTTCCCCAGTCCTTACCTAAAAAGGGATCTTTGGTCATTTACTTGAGTAATTTTAGTGTGGGGAAATGGGCATATCTAGACATTTTCAAGGCCTGGAAGATACAGGGTCTGAATCAACTGGATATCTGGAGACCAGAAGCACCACTGTGGCCCTCTGTTAGAATGGGGACAGAGAGAGGCCAGTTAATAGAGTCATGGCAAGGTCCAACTCCAAGTGAGTCTACTGGGTCTCTGGTCCCAGTCTGTGGTCATTTTTCCACTCTCCAAATGTATAATGGGGTTGACCTTTTAATGGTCGGTACAAAGCCATTAGGACTTTTACCTATGGGATAAAAAGCTATCATGGTGGGGAAGGCCAAGTAGAAGCTTTTGAAACTCCCTCCCTTCCCCAGCCAGATATGGTACAATGTGTTAGCTCAAACTGCTCTTCCACAATACCATAGACCGAGCGGCTTACATCATTTCTCATACATAGTCTGGAGGCCAGGAGTCCAAGATCAAGGTCCTCACAGATGCAGCTTGTGCTGAGGGCTCTCTAGCTTGCAGACGCCACCTTCTCACTGTGTCCTCATATGGCCTTTCCTCAGTTGCACATGCATGGACAGAACTTCGGTCTTCCTCTATAAGGGTACTAATCTCATCATGGGGGTCCCATCCTCATGGCCTCATTTCCTATAGTGTGTGTGTGTCCCCCAGTATTCATATGTTTAAACCTAATCCCCAATGTGATGGTATTTGGAGGTGGAATCCTTGAGAGGTGATTAGGAATGGGTTTAGTTGCCCTTATAAAAGAAATCCCTGAGGCCGGGCGTGGTGGCGCACGCTTGTAATCCCAGTACTTGGGAGGCTGAGAGGAAGATCCGGGTTTGCGGCCAGCCTCAGCTACTTAGTGATGCCTCCGCAACTTAGTGAGACCCTGTTTCAAAATAAAGAACAAAAAAAAAAATAGGGCCGGGGGTGTAGCTCAGAGGTAGGATGGCCCTGGGTTCAATCCCCGGTACTGCCAAAAAAAAAGAATCTCTGAGAGTGCCTTTGTCCCTTCTCCCATACGAGGGTGCCACAACCCCTTAGCTGTCTTTGAACCAGAAAGCGGACCCTCACCAGGTACAGAATCTGTTGGTACCTTGATCTGGGACTTCCCAACCTCAAGAACCATGAGAAATCAATTTCTGTTGTAAACAGCAAAAGTCACCCAGTCTATGAAATTCTGTAATAGCAGCCCAGGGGACTAAGACATTGTCTATGCCTAATTACCTCCCAGAGACTCCACCCCCAAATACCATCACACTGGGTGTTAGGGCTTCGACATATAAATCTTTTTGGGGGGAGGACACACACATTCATTCCCTAAAACAGAGGAAATCAAATAATATTGCACCTCAGGAGGGAATGACAGGAATTAGTGCCACCCTTATGAAGCTAAAGGAAACAGAGCTGCTAGATCCCCATTTAACTCACCATCTGGCCCTGCAAAAAATAGATGAACCCTGAAGACGACAGTAGACTACTACAAGCTCAACCTGTTAGTGGGCCTGACTGCAGCTCCTGTGCCAGCTGCGGTGTATTTGCTAGAGCAGATTAATACAGCCTCAGGTATTGGTATACATCATTGATTTTGGTAAATGCATTCTTTTCTATTCCAATCATAAGAATCAGAAACAGCTGGAGTTCCCATGAAACAGACGAAGTTTGGCCCCAGTGTTGGGTTATATGGGGACAAAGAAAGCACAGCTCAACAGCAAGGAACAGGCTTTATTCAGGGATAAAACCTGAAAGGAGACAACTGACCAGGAGAGAGAGTCCATGAGTGTCAGAGCCCTCCTCACAGACTTGGGGCGTTTGTTTTTTGTTTTTTTTTTTTTTTTGCGGTACTGGGAGTGGAACCCAGGGGCATTCTACCTCTGAGCTACACCCCCAGCCCTATTTTATTCTTTAATTTGAAACAGGGTCTCACTAAGTTGCAGAGGCCTCACTAAGTAGCTGAGGCTGGCCGTGAACCCGGATCCTCTGGTCTCAGCCTCCCATGTACTGGGATTACAAGTGTGCACCACCACACCCGGCTCAAAATTTTAAAAGAATAATAAAAATAAAAAGGGCTGGGAGTGTATGTAGCTTAGAAGTAGGGAAGGTCAGAGCACACAGGCTCCATAGGGGTAGGATTACTTTAGATTGGGTTGACAGTTCTTCAAACCTTTTAGGTGTAAATTAAGGAAAGACTTGATATCTGAGCCATTGACTTTCATCCAACATTTTTAGTAAAGGCAACTACTCTCAAAATAGCAAGTCAAACCACTATCTAGGAATTAAACCTAAGTAAAAAAGATTACTTCCAAAAACTAAATCCATTTAAAAGGTAAAATGTAGCCAGGTGTGGTGCCGCGTGCCTGTAATCCCAGTACTTGGGAGGCTGGGACAGGAGGATCACAGGTTTGAGGCCAGCCTCAGAAATTTAGCAAGGCCCTCAGAAATTTAGTGAGACCCTGTTTCAAAATAATAAATAAAATAGGGCTGGGTGTGTAGCTCAGAGGTATAATACCTCTAGGTTCAATCCCCAGTATCTCAAAAAAAAAAAAAACATTTAAAATCTACTTGGCAGGTATGGTAGAGCATGCCTCTAATCCCAGTACTTGGGAGGCTGAGATAGGAGGATCTCAGGATTAAGGCCAGCCTCAGCAACTCAGCAAGGCCCTTGGCAACTTAGTGAGACCCTGTTTCAGCATAAAAAATAAAAAGGGCTGGGGTGTAGCCCAGAGGTAGAATGCCCCTGGATTCAATCCCCAGTACCAAGAAAAAAAAAATTTTTTTTTTTTAGTCTCAAGCCCCAGAGTCAAGTAGGAGGACCTCTGGTGCCTTTGAAAGGAATGTCCTGTTGCACTTTATGTTTGGTAACAATTTAGCGGGTAAATGTCCGGTGAGTGGGTGAGTGGGTGAGTGCTGAGGGGTGGCAGGAAGTCTCATGAGCCTATACATAGTTCAACAGAAGAGAGTTTTGCCTTTCTCGTGCCATTCAGATTCTCTCATCTTTTGTATGGTTAACTCATCCTGAAAAGAGACCCACAATTAAACTTTGACAACAGTATTTTTCTTCTCTGAATAAAATTTACTTTTCATAAAGTACTTTCATAAAGTAGTAGATATCCGATGAGAAACTAAGTTCTTATTTTCTTTTGAGTATTATTATAGACTCATGGCTTTTTACAATTTTAAATTGTTTTAATTATAATTTTTGCTTCCTCTTTGAAGCAAAAAATGGCCACAATTTAACTTGTGGCAACTCCTTTTTAACTAGTTCTGGGTTCTGTAAACATTTTTAAAGCATCCTTGCCTTCTGGCAAATTCCAGATCCACTTTTTTTGGTACTGGGGATTGAACCCAGGGGCATTCTACCTCCGAGCTACACCCCCAGCCCTTTTTATTTTTTATTTTGAGAAAGAGTCTCTTGAACCTGAGATCATCTTGTCTCACTGTCCTTTCTCAGTCTCCCAAGTACTGTGATTACAGGTGTGTGCCACCGCACCCAGCTGCCAGATTCATCTTTAAAAATATTTTCTTACTAACTCAAATATCCCAAAAAATATTGTTTTATCATATTATATGCTCAAATAATATTAAAGGTTTATAAACTTTAATTTAAAAATGAATCTTATTTAAGCATATCATAATCTGCTACTTGTTGTACATTATCATTTTATTTTGGGTTTTGAAAAGAACTCATGTTTTGAGGGGTTTTGTTTTGTTTGTTTGTTTGTTTGGTACTGGGGGTTGGACCCAGGGGCATTCTACCTCTGAGCTAAACCCTGAGCTCTTTTTCTTTCTCTTTTTTTTTTTTTTTGGCAGTACTGGGGATTGAACCCAGGGGCATTCTACCTCTGAGCTAAACCCTGAGCTCTTTTTCTTTCTCTTTTTTTTTTTTTTTTTTTTTTGGCAGTACTGGGGATTGAACCCAGGGGCATTCTACCTCTGAGCTACACCCCCAGCCCTATTTTTTATTTTGAAACAGGGTCTTACTACGTTGCAGAAGGCTGCAAACCCAGATCCTGTGGTCTCAGCCTCTCAAGTACTGGGATTACAAGCATGCGCCATCATGCCCTTCTTTTTCTTTTTTTGAAAAAGGGTCTCGCTAGATTGCTGAGAGTCTCGCTAAGTTGCTGAAACTGTCCTCCAACCTGCCATCCTCCTGTGTCAACCTCCCAAGTACTGGGAATACAGGCATGCGCCACCACGCCTGGCGTATTTTTCAATTAGACAAGTATACAGGCAGCTGTAACACTGGGATTGTGTGACCACTAAGGTATAGTTTTCCTTCTTCCAGTCCAAATATCTTGGAATTAGAATTTGTGTAGGCCTTGATATGGAACCACCCCAAAAACTTGAGGACCTAAACTAACAATTTATTATTCCTCATGACGCTTTGGTTCGGTCTCCTACCTGGCTGCATTCAGCTAATTGGGCTGCTGGAGCGGGCTTTGCGAGGTGGCTGGGTTTCTCTCTCCCAGTGGTCCTTCCACCTGCAAGAGGCCACATCTAGCTTCCCCACCTGGGAGAGCAGCTGCATCCCATGGGGCAGGTCCCAGTGTACCAGGCCTCTGCCTGTATCACGGTATTACTGTACCATCCCTTTGGTCAAAGCACATCCCATAGCCAAAATGAAAGTCAGTGTGGGCAGGGACTTCACAGGGTATGGCTACAGGGTTGTAAGTCTTACTGTTATGGTTCACCCAAGCTTCCAGTGCTAATATCTTTTTTTTTTTTTTTTTGGAACCAGGGATTGAACCCAGGGACATTCTACCTCCGAGCTACACCCCTGGCCCTATTTTTTATGCTTTATTTTGAAACCCGGTCTCACAAAGTTGCGGAGGGCCTCACTAAGTAGCTGAGGCTGGCTGCGAACCTGGATCCTCTGGTCTCCACCTCCCAAGTACTGGGATTACAAGTGTGCGCCACCACACCCGGCTCAGTGCTATTATCTTAACATGAGATAAGTTACCTGAAAAGGTCCTACCACTCAGGGACAGCTGCCCTACTATTTCTATAGAATTTTATATGAGATCTGGTCTAATAGCTTTGTAACTATAGTTTTTTTTTTTTTTTTGCGGTACCGGGGATTGAACCCAGGGGCTCTCTATCTCTGCACTACACCCCGGCCCTATTTTTTATACTTTATTTTGAAACCGGGTCTCACGAAGTTGCGGAGGGCCTCACTAAGTAGAGAGAGACAGAGAGACAGAGAGAGAGAGAGACAGAGAGAGAGAGACAGAGAGCTGAGGCTGGCCTCGAACCCGGATCCTCCGGTCTCCACCTCCCAAAGTACTGGGATTACAAGCGTGCGCCACCACGCCCGGCTGTAACTATAGTTTTGATATACACATATGCATTTCACACTATCTTTTTTTTTTTTTTTTTTTTTGGTGCTGGGGATGGAACCCGGGGCATTCTACCTCAGAGCTACACCCCCAGCCCTTATTTTATTTTTCTTTATTTTGAAACAGGGTCTCACTAAATTGCAGAGGGCGTAAGTAGCTGAGGCTAGCATTGACCCTGTGATCCTCCTGTCTCCGCCTCCCAAGTACTGGGATTACAAGCGTGAGCCACCACACCCGGCTTAAAAAGTCTTTAAGTAGGGGTGGGGATGTAGCTCAGTGGTAGAGCATTTGCCTGGCATGTGTGAGGCCCTGGGTTTGATCCTCAGTATGGGAAAAAAGTATATATATAAAACTTATATATATTATATATAATAAACTTTTATATACTTTTCAAAGCCAATTAAGAAAAAATTAAAGCAATTTAATATTAAATGCAATAAAATTAATGTTATAAAAAAGAATTATTTAAAATCAGCTTAAAAGCTACCAAGTAAGATTAAAGAAAATGCTTTCTATGGGTTGATATTTTATAATGTCATCTGTGATTCAGAAGAACTAATCTGTAAAAGAGCAGGTATGTGAATTATACTAAATTTTAGTTGAAATTCCACGTTTAAGCCGGGCGTGGTGGCGCACGCTTGTAATCCCAGCACTTGGGAGGCTGAGACCGGAGGATCCGGGTTCGTGGCCAGCCTCAGCTACTTAGTGAGGCCCTCCACAACTTCATGAGACCCGGTTTCAAAATAAAGTATAAAAAATAGGGCCGGGGGTGTAGCCTGGAGGTAAAACACCCCTGGGTTCAATCCCTGGTACCGCAAAAAAAAAAAAAAGAAATTCCATGTTTACCTTACATTCTTCAATACAGTCACAAAATATTTTAGTTACTTACATGAGAAAAAAATCTGAATCTTTGCAAGGGATAAAATAAACCATATTTATATTCCCAGTTCTGTGTTTTATAGCTCTACCTTTTCCCTGAAGATGTGGACCAGTCCTCTCCTTTGCTGCATCTAGTTTGCAGTTCATCCCAGCACTCGGTTTTCCATTTCCTTTTTGATCTTCTTCCTTTCTTAAAGTTATATGTTCTTTTTTCTTTTTTTGTGGTGCTAAGGATTGAACCTAAGGGCATTGTACCTCCAAGCGACACCCCAGCCCATTTTATTTTTTATTTGGAAACAGGGTCTTGCTAAGTTGCTGAGGTTGGCTTCAAACCTGTGATCTTCCTGTCTCAGCCTCCCAAGTACTGGAGTTACAGGCATGACCACCATGCCCTGCTAAAGTCATATATTTTAATCTGTCTTCATAGTTTTATCACTTGCTCCTTGTCCATGTTTTAAATTTCATCTTTCATCTATTTAAATAGGTTAAATATTCTTATTTTTTAAAAAAATTTAGCCAATACTTTCAATAGCTAAAATTTTTTCCAGTCTGGTTCTATTGCTTTTTGTTTTGTTGTTATTTTTTTTTTTTTTTTGTGGTACTGGGGATTGAACCCAGGGGCATTCTACCTCTCAGCTACACCCCCAGCCCTATTTTTTTTTATTCTTTATTTTGAAACAGGGTATCACTAAGTTGCAGAGGGCCTCACTAAGTAGCTGAGGCTGGCTGCGAACCCGGATTCACCAATCTCAGATTCCCAAGTACTGGGATTACAAGTGTGTGCCACCACACCTGGCTTAATGTTGTTTTTGATTAACCCTTGCTCATGGTGGCTTTTTCCTTGTATGGACTTTTTTTTCTTTTCCTTTTTACATCATAAGTTCATACTTAATTTAACTGTAGTCCCATATTTCATTTAACTTAAGTTCAAAATATTTTTGAGGCATAGATTGAGAGTTCTTATGGTAAGCAGAATGATGGTCCAACATAGATGTTGATGTCCTAATGAATGGAACCTATTAAAATATTGCCTTATATGGCAAAGGGAACTTTGCTGGTATGATTAGGGTTAAGGATCTTGAGATGGGAAGATCATTCTGGATTGTCTGATAGACCCAATATAATCATATGAGTTCTTTTTTTTTTTTTTGCGGTACTGGGGATTGAACCCAGGGGCTTTCTACCTCCGAGCTACATTCCCAGCCCTATTTTTTAGACTTTATTTTGAAACCGGGTCTCACGAAGTTGCAGAGGCCTCACTAAGTAGCTGAGGCTGGCCACGAACCCATAACCTCAGGTCTCCGCCTCCCAAGTACTGGGATTACAAGTGTGCGCCACCACGCCCGGCATCATATGAGTAGTTCTTAACAATGGAGATTTATCTCAGATATAGCAAGAAAAGGAGATATGACTTCAAAGAGAAGAGTCAGAGAGATGAAAATTTGCTGGCTTTGAAGATGGAGGAAGGGAGCTGTACACCAAGAAATGTAGAAGCTGTAAAAGGCTAGGACCCCTAGAACCCCTAGAATCTCTGGATTCTCCCCTAGAACCTCTGAATGGGAATGTAACCATGCTAACACTAATCTTAGCCTAGTGAAATATAGGTTGGATTTTTGGCCTACAGAACTTTAAAAGAATAAACTTGTGTTGTTTTAAGTTACTACTTTTTTTTTTTGTAATTTAGCAGCAATAGAAGATAAATCCAGGATTTTTCCCAAGGAAGATTTCTTCAATTTCTCACTTATGCCGAAGGGCACTGCAGACCTGAGACTATTTCAAATAATGATGTGGGGGGATGCGGAGCTGGGATGTTGCAGTTTTTTAAGAACTTCAGAGTAAGTGTAGATTCAGGTCCAAAGCCCATGTGAGAGCTGGTCAACCACTGAGATTCTCAGGGGAAACTTTTTTGAACCTTTTCTTGAAGCCAAGGCCCAATTTTCCTGTTCTCCACCTCTGTGGGGATGGCTTCCTGGGAATAGTCTTTCCTGTGTCCCAGCTTTACCTGGAGTGGTCTCTCGGCAGGCTCCCTGTCCCGAGTGGGTCCAGGGCTTTACTCCCAGGTCCTCCTGTGCGGAGGCACGCTCATGCTGGCCCACAGAGGCCAGCTTATCCGATGGCATCACCGCTCACTTCCCTCACTGATCTCGTCTGCTCTTCCTGAATCTTCCCTCCCTGGCCTTAGTTTCCCATTTCATTCCCGACTTCATCCTTTGCCTTCTTGTAGCTCATCCAATCACTTAAAAGAGTTAGAGAGAACCTGTGTGAGTGAGTTAGTACTTTGTTGGGTATTTTTAGATGATATTCAGCAGAAGAATTTCAGGGTCTCTAGTCTTCCATACTGTCAAGAGAGAGACATCACAAATATCTTTTTTTTTTTTTTTGCGGTACCGGGGATTGAACCCAGGGGCGTTCTACCTCCGCGCTACACCCCCGGCCCTATTTTTTATACTTTATTTTGAAACCGGGTCTCACGAAGTTGCAGAGGGCCTCACTAAGTAGAGAGAGAGACAGAGAGAGAGAGAGAGAGAGAGAGAGCTGAGGCTGGCCGTGAACCCGGATCCTCCGGTCTCCGCCTCCCAAAGTACTGGGATTACAAGCGTGCGCCACCACGCCCAGCCCAGTCCTATTTTTTTATTCTTTATTTTGAAACCAGGTCTCACTAAGTTGCGGAGAGTCTCACTAAGTAGCTGAGGCTGGCCGCGAACCCGGATCCTCCGGTCTCAGCCTCCCAAGTACTGGGATTACAAGCGTGCGCCACCACGCCCGGCTCACAAATATCTTTTGAATCTGTCCCTTTCTCTCCATCTCCATGGCGCTAGTTCAGTCTTCAGGCTCTACTTTCACATCTTGCTGCCAAGTCTCTCTCATTTAGTTCTTTCCCTCTTTGATTCATCCTCTCTGTGGCCATGAGCATTGTCTTTCTAAGACACATGTCTGTGCACAGTAAAGTCCTAACTCCCTATGGCATGCGAGCCCCTACCATCACTTCCTTCTTCCCAGGCTACACTCCAAATGTACCAGACCGTTTGTAATTTCCCCTATGAGCCATGATGCTATTTCACATTATCTGTGGGGTTTTTCCCCCATAATAGTTCCTTTGATCATAATACTCTTTTTTGGCCTCTTTTCCCCCCATTTCCATCTCCACTTGTTAACCTTGAAACTCCTTATCTTAAATTCCCAGATCTTTGTCCTTTCTCTTTTGAGCTCAATTCAACCAGCTTTAGCCATTGTGTCCCAGCCCCTGTGTGGGTTCACGAAGCTGCAAAATTAATAAACCCAAGCTTCACTCTGCAGGAACTAATACCCCAGTAGAAAGTCTCACTGAGAGTGGGGGTAATCATGCCAGCTTCATGTGACCATTTCACACGCTACTTTCACCTATTAGAGCGCTTTACACCAGGTGCTGAGTTCCTTGTACACATGGGTACGTGGGTCTCTTGATGTTTATATTTCTATTCCAAGTTAACAAATTTAATTCTGGTTTTAGACAAAAGATAGGGAATAATTTGTTTAAATACCTGCCTCACTTACTAGGCTGTGGGATCCGTTAGGAAATGAACTCTATATGATTTAATCTTTGTGCATTTAGCAGGCACTTACTAAATGATTAGAAAAACGAATACGTTCTTACATGCTCTGAATTCTGTAGTTCACAAGTCACCTCCACAGAATCCCCACAATAAGGTTCTTCCTGATTTTCCTTCATATAGGATTCTTAACATTTTATTATATTTTTATATTATTTGCTCTACATTGAGATAATTTTTAGAAAGCTTTGTATCCCAGTATCTAGTGAAAGTGATCAGTGAAGGTTGAAGTTTTATGTTCTAGCTCATAAATTCGATCTCAACAAACAGGCTTTAGAAACATCAACTACTGATGGGTGGTGTGCCGACCACCTGTCCCTTGTGCTCACTGCCCTTCTGTTCCCCAGCACTCGTATTGGTGAGACTTGTACCTGCCGGACAGGGGTGTCTTCAGGTAAAGGGATTCAGTGGAATCTGAGGAATAGGGGGCCTGCGGGGGACCAGACCCCGGGCCCAGCCAGGGGAGGAGAGCCACGTGGGAGTGGGGCGTGTCTGCAGTCTGCCGGCCCTGGCTCTGCCCAGCTGTTCTGTGTGCAGTGGGTGCCACTGGCCAAGCCGGCTGGCTCCCTTCAACGTCCCCAGTGGGCCCTCTGTCTGGGTGGCTCCGCCTGCCCACGCTGCGGCTCGGGCTGCCCGAGCCATCTGATTGTGCTTCATCTCTTTGTGCTTACATCTTGGGCTGGGCCTGGGGGAGTGCTGTGCGTGTGTGACCCTCTCGATAGCTCCCTGCGACTTGGGACCTGGAGCACATGAGAGAGGGGTGGGACGTGCGCCCCCTCCAAACCCCGTGCACCTCCAGAGGAAGTCCACAGTGACTGGGGGGGGGGTCAGTCTGGAGATGAAAGTGGGGGAGGGAGACGCTTTGTACATATTTTGGGGTTATTATTTCTCTTAACTTTGAGCATAAACAAGTAAGATTAAAGAAGAGATGGGCAGTAGCGTAAACGATGCATGTGAAGGCGGTTTATGTTTCTCATGATGTTGACATTGTTGACGACGTTGTGACTGTTCTCTGGTCCACATGGCGCCCCACCTGGAGAGTGAGCTCCGTCGCCTTCCAGGGCACAGTTGGAGATGGGATTGGTATAGAGTGGCTCCTTGGCCGAGCGCGACCTTGAGGTTAACCTCATGTCCTAAAGCATTTCAGCGACATCTAGGAGACAGCAAAGGCCCAGTTCACTGACCCGGGTGAGTGTGTGACGAGGCGCGGAAAATACCGCACGATGGGGTGGCAGGACTGCCCCATGCCCCTGTGGTCCCCAAGGCAGAGCCACCCTGGCTGAGCGTGACCTGGGCAGTTGGGCCTGCAGGAGAGGAGGGCCATGGGAAGCTGGCGTGGGCTGCGGCTAACGGGGAGCAACCTGGGGACTGGATGAGGGGGTGCTAGGGCAGGGCATCTGGTGGCAGAGGGCCTTGCAGGGGCCAGGTGCCTCTGCTTGAGAGGAAGGCAGGAGATGGGGCTCCTGGGTGAGGAGCAGGTGCCTGTTGTAGAGGTGGGAGGAGCGTGGCCCACATCCACCGGGAGTGGTCTTGGGGACCTCAGGTAGGGTGCAGTGGCAGCTGCCCCGCACAGAAGTGGTAGGAGAGGGAGGAGACCCAGCTTTTCACTCAGCGTCATTAACACCTTTGTGCAAACAAACAGCAGGATGTACCAGGTCTTTCCACTCCATACAAACTTGCATGTGATAGAAATTTTGGAAAATCAAGAGGAAAGTTAAACTTAACACTTGGGTGTCCCTCCCGCAATAGTCTGCATTTTGTATAATTATGATGCTGCCTTCCAAAATGAGACCACTCTGTACAGCTGTTCTCATGGAATGGGTCGTGGGCATGTCGCTGTGACCACTGATCATGTTTCAAAATGGCCGTGGACTCCTCCACTGAGTGGCGGACAGCCCCACCGAGTGCTGATAATGCTGTTACTAATTTTTCACTGTTAAAGACTGGTGAATATCTGTGCATAGGTTTTTTTCCCCAATGTTAGGTTACTTTATTGTGATAGATTCCCAGAGGGGGGAATTGTTGGATTAAAGAATGTAAAGATCTCTGAGGATTTTATTACCTATTAACAGGATGGTTTCCAGAAGTTTCTGTCTGTATCCATTTACACTGTGAGCAGCAAGGTTAAGTGTGCCCATCTGCCAGTATTGGGTATTATCATTGGGCTGAGTGTTTGCTAATTTGATAATGGAAAGATGGCACCGTATTTTAGTTTGGGTTTCTTTGGTTTCTAGCTTGGTTGAACACCTACCTTTTCACATCATGCAGTTGTATTTCCTCTTTTGTGGCTCGTCGATGTCCTTCCCTCTATCTACTGGAGTCTGATAAATTTGTATGAGCTCATTATACATTAAAGATACTAACCTGGTGTGTCTCATAAAAAAAGAAAAGAAATATCAACTACTTTAAAAAGTCAAAGTTAAGCCGAGTGTGGTGGCGCACGCTTATAATCCCAGTACTGGGGAGTCTGAGACAGGAGGATCACAGGAGTGCGGCCACCCTCAGCAACTTAGTGAGGCCCTCCACAACTTAGTGAGACCCTATTTAAAAATATAGAATAAAATAGGGCTGGGGGTGTAGCTCAGAGGTAGAATGTCCCTAGGTTCCATACCCAGTACCAAAGAAAAAAGGTCAAAATTACATGTAAAATAATTTATGTTGTAAGACTTAAAATTTCTTCAGTAGTTAACAGACACATCTTTCTATTTGGAAGGCTGAGACAGAAGGATCACAAGTTTGAGACCAGCCAGGACAATTTAATGGGACCCTGTCTCAAAATAAAAAATAAAAAGGGCTGGGGGCGTAGCTCAGTGGTAGAGCATCCCTGAGTT
>PVJS01028334.1:0-25578 GCA_004027185.1 Glis glis
GCCAGCCTCAGCTACTTAGTGAGGCTCTCTGCAACTTAGTGAGAACCTGTTTCAAAATAAAGAATAAAAATAGGGCTGGGGGTGGAGCTCAGAGGTAGAATGGTCCTGGGTTCAATCCCCAGTAACACACACACACACACACACACACACACACACACATACACACACACACACAGTGGTTTTTCCATATCAGACAATAAGATCATAGATTGAGTAGGTCAGAAACAGGGAGGCAGGCACAATTGTATGTGAGAATGGGAAGTATAAGTTGGTACACCATTTATGGAGGAAAATTGTGTAATCGCTGTCAAAATAAGCAATAGCCATACAGAGTCCAATTGTAGAGATTTGTCTCACTGCTAGGCTCATAGATGTGCATGATGAAATGCACAGAGGCACAGTTTGAAAGAGCAACATTCTAGAAACACTCCAGGTGCCCATCAATCAGGGATTGGTGAAATAAATCATGGTATAGCCATACAATGGAATACCGTGCAGCCAGGAACTCTGTGATGGTTAATTTTAGGTATCAATTTGACTGGACGAAGGAATGCCTAAAATCCTGGTAAAGCATTATTTTAGGATGTGTCTGTGAGGGTCTTTCTAGAAAAGATGCGTGTGTGAGTCTGAATGGACTGGGGGGAAAGACCCACCCTGTGTGCATGGGTACCATCCAATCGGCCAAGGACCAGAGAGAACAGAAACAGAAAAGACAAGAGTGTCTGTCTACTAGCTGGATATACTCTTCCTCTTCTGCCTTTGAATGGCAGAATGCCAGGCTCCCCAGACTTCGGACTCTAGGGCTTACACCAGTGCCCCCCGCCAAGTTCTCAAGTCTTTGACCTTAGACTAAAAGCATTAACACCACCAGCTTCCCTGGTTCTGAGGCCTCTGGACTTGGACTGAGCCAGATGACCAGATCCCAGGGTCCCCAGCTTGTAGATGGCCTGCTGTGGGACTTCTTGGCTTGCATGGTTACACGGGCCAACTCCCCTAATCAGTCCCCCCTTTCTACCTTCCATCCTCTGTTGGTCCTAACTAATACAGACTCCAAGCTCCAACGAGTGAGTCTGTTCTACAGGTAGCGGTGCAGATTGATCTTCCACATATATAAAATAAAAAGCCAAGGTGAGGTCAGGAGGAGGAGGATCCCTACCCCCCGTGATCTTTTTTGAACCGGCGAGCCATGGGGGAAGTGTTTCTCAGACCGCAGAGCCAGCTGGTGTAGCAGAGGAGAGACTGACCTACCTTTGTCCACCGAGTTTGTGTCACGACGTGCACTAGCTGGTTCTGTTACTGTGCCGGAGCTACTGAGATGTCTGTATATAGTCCTACTGTATTACAGAGAATGGAAATTCAGCCCATCGCTCATAGTTTTCATTTTGAAAAAAAAAATAATTCAAAGCAAATACAATCTTCCCCCTGTACTGAAGATGAGATTGTGAGCAGGACAGAGAACGGCGAGTTTCTTGAAGAGTGTTTTTAACGTTCATTCTCTACCAAGCCTCACTTCCTCACAGGTGCCCAATAATATTATATTATATATATTTTAAAAGTTGGGCTTACTGAGTATGATTAACATATAACTTTCCATATGTATAACTTTTATATATATAAAAACTCACCTTTTTAAACACATAATTCAATGAGTTTTTTATGTTTGGTAGTTTTCACTTTTTACATTGTTTCAGAAATATTTCCTAATCAATATTCATGTTCTGCTTCTGATACATAATTATTCATGATATGTAAATCGTTTCTGTCTCTTTTTTATAGTTTTGTCAGTGCATTGTAATGATACATCATAGTAAAGTTCAAGGCGATACAAACGTACCTGCACGTAGGCCGTGGTGCGTTTTTCTCTTTCTGGATCCCACCCTGCTACTCACCCTCCCCACGCATACCAGGGAGCTTGGTAGTGAGACCTTCATACATGGACATAGCATCATTTGAACTTTTCTTCATCAATTCTCCTTTTCCACCTCCCCGACTCCCTCCCCCAATCCCCTTCTACTGCTCTACTGGTGTCTCTCCTCTTTTATCTGAAGTCCCTTTTGTTTCCTACTTTCTCTGTAGCTTCCATATATAAGAGAAAACATATGACCTTTGACTTTCTAAGACTGGCTGATCTCACTTTGCATAATATCCTCTAGTTCCATCCATTTTACTGCAAATGACATAACTTTGTGCTTCTTGATGGCAGAGTAAAATTTCACTGTGTGAATACATACCGCACTTTTCAATAAGTTTTGACAAATGTATGCAGATCACCTATAGAACATTTCCAATCACTTGGAAAATTTCTCTCCTTCCCCTTTATAGTCAAGCCTTTTCTCACCCCCACCCTCACTTCCTGCTAGCCACTGATTATGTTTTGGTTTTAACATTTTATTTGGGAATCATTTTGCACTTACAATTTGCAAAGGTATTTCAGAGAGTCCTCATATATCTTTCATTCAACTTCCTCTAACAAGAACATATTATATAACCATGATGTATGTATCAAAACTAGGAGATCGACATTGGTGAATTACTACTAAGCCAACTATAGCTGTTATCTGGATGTAATAGTTGGTCTGGTTTGTCAACTTGACTCACCCCAGATCATATGACTTTGGTTGTGTAACAGTGGATTGAACCGGAAGTCCTGCCCTGAATGTGGGTAGCAGGGTTCTGATAGGTGCAGGACTTAGAAAAAAGAAGGAGAAAGCCACGTAGAAGGAGCCGCGACTCTTCCTGAAGAGAACGCATCTGCTCTCGTTTGAGATCGTCAGTCTGCAATTTTGCCATTTCCTTGAGGAGCTTCTTGATCTTCTGCTCTCGTCTGGATCCTCGGCCTCCAGCCTTCGAACTGAAGCTTCACCGTCATTTCTCCGAGGAGCTTCGTTGTCTCCACATCTTGGACTGGACTTTGAACTGAAGCTTTGCCGTCGTTTTCTCTGAGGAGCTTCCTGGTCTTCACATTTTGGACTGGACTGAATTGGTGGTTGCCTCAATCGTGGGGCTCTGGCTCTTGGACCACCCCCACCAGCTGCTGATTCCTCTGACTTTTCACGTGTGATCGAAATTCAGGACTGCATTGTGAGCTAATCTAATAAATCCTTTTTTTCCCCCTTCATTCTGTGAATTCTGTCGATATTCTGTTGATCTGTTGAACCCTGACTAATACACTGGATATCACCAGTTCTTCCATTAATGTCATTTTTTCTGAACCAGATCTTATCTGGGATTCCACTTGCATTTAGTCAACACGTTTTTTAGCGTCATCTTAGGTGTGGCAGTTTTTCATTCTTCCCTTGTTTTGGGGGGACCTTGACACTTTGTAAGAGCTCTGGCCATGTATTCTGTCATATCTCCCTTGATTTCGGTTTGTCTTATGTTTTCTCACAATTAGACTGGGGTTATGGATTTGGGGGATAAATATCCCAGAGATGACGTGACCTCCTCATAGCATCCAACCAGAAGACATTATGCCCACATGACTTATCCATGGTGATGGTGATGGGGATCTTGATGATGTCCTAGTGTCTCCACTGGAAGTTACCTTTCCACCTTCCCTACTTCATTCTACTTTAGTGGAAGCAAGTCACTAACTCCAGCCGACCCTTAAGGGAGAGAACATCAACTCCACCTCCACACCCGCAAGTGCCATTCAGCCACTGCCCTCCTGGAGGCCAGTCTCCTCACTGTGCCTGGCCTTTCTCAGTGAGCACCTGGTACATTCTGTGGAGAAGATCTACAGGTGCTCACGCCCTCCCATCATGACCATGGCTCCCCAGGATCTATACTCTCATCCGGGTCCACATTTGACCTCTGCAACCGTTTAAAGTTTTAGCTGACTCCTGCATATCCACTAGTGTGGCCCTGGTCTCCTGGACCCAGGATCTGCTCCTCTGAGGAGCCTCCCTTCTCCTTAGAACATTATCATAAATTTAAAAAATTTCTTGGACTTCAAGCTATTTGGTTGCCCGAATCCTCAGATCTCTAATCGTTTCAGGAAGAATTATGACTGTTTTTATTGACCTTTTTACCTGTTAAGGTGAGTGTTAAGGTGAGCCTTTTCTCAGCTTTCTTCCTAGGTAAAAGTGGAACTTGATGTACCGAACTTGGAAAGCAATCCTCTCTTCTCCAAGTATCAAGTGCTGTCTAAAGGCTGCAGGACTCAGAGACCTAGGAGTAGCCTGAGTTTAGGGGGTGTTTGGGGTCACTTATAGAAAAGAAGGATCAGATCCAACTCCAAGCAAGAGCTGCCAGAGTCTCTCTCTCGTTTCCCTCCCTCCCTCCCTCCCTCCCTCCTCACTTTCCGGAGGCCTCCTCACTTTTCCGGTGTCCAGGTGCTCCCATGTCACAGATCAGCCAGATCCACCAACTAGAGCTGTCTATGGGAATAGACACAGCATCTGAACCAATGAGCGACGTGAGCACGTGCCAGGATTTGTCCACAGTGTCTACAGTGAAAGCCCCCTAACCCCACACTATGTCTCTGAACATGTCATTATATCACACATCATTCCTTTATCCGTTCACACAACAAGGAGCAAATACGGCAGGAATTATGTGGCAGAAATGGTGGTGACCACTGGACATGCACCCACCCAACCCCATAAGGACAACTTAACACGTGCTTGTCTACAAAAAGAGGCTAAAGGCAATGATCTTTGAGTGTCTTCCAAGTATGCACAATTACCTTGATGATCAATCAAGCTTGTATCTGAACAGTCATTATAAAGTTCCCTGTGAGGCTCACAGCAGCTCTGCCAGGCAGATGAAAGACTGAAACTTGGAGAAAGTAAGTGCTTGCCCAGTGCTAGCTGACCTATAAGTATCAGAGCCAGGTCTTGAAGTCTCTTGTCTCCAGATGTGGTCTTCTAGCTGCCTTCATGCATTGCCTGTCCTGCTTTGCACCCATCTGATACGTGGTAAAAGGAGGTAATGTTCAAAACCAAAGCATCCTATTTAAACCAAGAACCACACCCACCAAAGACGGTGAGGACAGGCTGGCCAAGATGACTGGGTCCCAGTGGCCTGGTTTTAGGCCCAAATCCATTCATTTCTCCATTCTTGGTCCGTCTGCCAGCGCTTTCCTAATCACAGCACTCCAACAAGGTCCAGAGAATGACCATGGGACCCAGCGACCCAAACTATCAGCAACCCGGATGAGAGCTGGCGGCCGAGCCTCATTAACTGCAGCCGAGAGGAACATCCACTGCCCAGCTTCTCAGCAGTGGAGAAAAGCCCGCACAAATATATAAAAGGCTGTTCTAAACCTTCTCAGGGAGTTGTAATTAAGGAACAATAGTGCATGACAGGTTTATACTTCCATATGAGCAAAATAAATCATCTGTCGTCTTCCCATGCGCCACCCTGCACGACCAGCCCCCCCCCCGGGGGGGGGTCTGATCCCATCTGCATGGAAGTCCCTGGAGCAGGTGCCACTCGGGGCAGGTTGGAACATCAGAGGGAAACTGGCGGAGCTAATTAAATTACCTCCAAGAAAATCCACCCAAATACCAAATGAGCAAAAACCCTTTTTGATTCAGTACATTGGACATTGGAGCAAGAAAGCTATTGCCTGTTGGTTTCATCTGTGGGACGCTCTTTGGAGTTTGCTATTAAAAGGAGAGGCAAGATTATTGTCCCAGGAGGGGCACATAAATCGGGACAAGGTCGATTTCTTGACTTTCACATAGAGGAGTAACTATAAAACTGTAAGCTTTTCTCTATGATTTAAAACGAACACAAAAACAAGTGGTCAGGCTTCATCTTTGGGGCTGGATGGTACATTGTAATCCAGGAGGCTTTTTAGCAAAATGGATTTGCCAGCTTTCAGTGTTTGTCCTGAAGGAAACATTCACGGAGTCAAAACATTTACATTGTAAAATCAGGAGAATGTGTCAGCCTACCCCGAGGTAATGTCACAACATCTTGACAAAACATATGCCACAATAAAATTATATCAGTGCAAAATAAAAAAAATCAATGGTTATATTTATCTGTATGTGTTATACACCTCCGCCTAAACCTCAGCTTCTTTTACAGGAATGAAAACTTTGCAATTAAAATTGGAGCAATAAATTGCTCCCAATAAAAGTGAAATTCCTGAAAAGTTTTTTCCAAATAGACCAGAATATCTTTACGACGCAACCCCTTATTTCATAGATTTAGATGGGTCCTGCCTTAAACTATATCATAATTGTTCTTCACAATGAAAACCCATACAATAAACTAATTGTATTTCCAAGGAATGTGTTTGGAATCCTCTTTGATTGGAGGGGGGGCTGGGGATTGAACCCAGGGGCATTCTGCCTCTAAGCTACACGCCCAGCCCTTGGAATTTTCTTTGAGTCCTGAATTCATAAACATGGAAAGGCTTGTAGGAGTTCCGTTGGGTACTGTATACATTGCCCACAAAACAATGGAAGCCCTAGATAGAGACAAATAAAAATGAAGCTCTTGGGTTGGATAGACCTCTCTCTTCACTCTCCTTTTTGCTAAACAGTCCCCTACCACATGCCCTCCCCTCGCTCCCCAGCCTACAGTCCCTGAGGCACTTCCAGGAAATTCTGGGGTGGTATGGTGCTCTGCGTGTGCTATGGAACGACTGCTTAAATACAGCCTCACTAACTGATATCTAGAAAAGAGATATTACGCCTATCTGCCAGCGATGATAAATGACCTCCCCTTACCGCCTAGGAAGAAGTTAAGTGGGCTGAAGCTCGATGCTCAGACTCGTGTTTGATGTACTATTGCCTTTAAAGACTGCAGTAAAATTGTCACAGTTGTCTCACACGTCCCGGGCACTCCTCCTTATACCATGGGATTTTTTTAGCACCTGATTCACGCTCTCCTCAATATGATCCCCAATATAATTCTTGATTTCAGTATCCATGCAGATGATACTTTCAAAATCTTGTCTTCTCAGTCTTGCCCTCCGTTCCTCCCAGGATCTCCCACACTCCCGCCCCCACTGTCAGCCAATCCACCCCCTGGTCACACCCTGGATGGAGTTATTGTCAACAAACGCATCCTCTTCATCTTTGCAATTTCTATCATCTCGCTCTCCATCATCTCCATCGTCTCCCTCCTACTAGCCAGGTCTCAACAAGTCTTCAACCCCATCAGACCACTCACCTACTGACTGCTTTTTTTTTTAATTTTTTTGAGGTACTGGGGATTGAGCTCAGGGGCATTCTACCTCCGAGCTATACTCCCAGCCCTATTTTTTATTCTTTATTTGGAAACAGGGTCTCACTAAGTTGCGGAGGTCTCACTAAGTAGCTGAGGCTGGCCACAAACCTGGATCCTCCGGCCTCAGCCTCCCAAGTACTGGGATTACAGGCGCACGCCACCACGCCTGGCTTACTGACTGCTTTTTACTGTCCCTCTACCCACTATGTCCTCAGTTTCCTCCTCTCCCAGCTTAGATTCCTTGGTTCATCTTTATACTCGCTATCTCATCCCCAGCAAAACACAACCCTGGCTAAATCCAACCCTCTGCCTGCTCCTCGCCAGCATCCCAGCAGCTAAAAATAACTGGAGGGAAACACACAACTGATTTGCCTCATTGTAAGTGCACAAGCACAAATCTTTGAGATTGTCGAGGTTCAGTTGTCCACCTACAATGACCTAATTAAGTCCCAGTCCTAGTTGCTTCGATGGCGCCCACATGGCTCTTCTTTTCTTCTCAAATATCCAACAACTCTCCCCACTTTCTTTCTCTTGGATGATGATTTTGCTTCTTTCACTGGAAGAAAAAAGAAACAATTGGAGTAAAATTTCCACTCATTCCCACCACCAAAACCACCAGCCTACGACTGTGTACCTAGGTATCTGCCTTCTCTCCCATTAAACTGGTGGGTGGAGCCTGGCACAGACATGGTGGCACATGTCTGTTATCCCAGTACTTGGGAGGCTGAAACAGGACTGTAGGTTCAAGACCAGCCTCAGCAATTTAGCAAGACCCTGTTTCAAAATAAAATAGGGTTGTGGATTTAGCTTTGAGGTAGAATGTCCCTGGGTTCAATCTCCAGTACCATAAAAAAAAATGGCGGGTGGCCCATGTCTCTACCTGAGGTGACCCCTCGGCTTCAGCATTTGCTCCTGCCCTCTTCCTACTCAGAACACTGCTCTTGCAGGCCTCAGCCCTCTCTCCTGCACCCACAGTTATACCCTCTCTTCTTAGTCATTCCCATCAGAACAGAGACACTGTGAGCATCTCTCATGGAGAAAGAAAAAACTCCTCTCCACCCTAGAGTCCCCGGCAGAGGCCGCCTGTTCCTTTCTTTTCTTTACAGACACTTTTCTAAAGGGTGCTCTTCTCTACTCCCTTGGCTTCCATTCTTCCTTGGATCTACCTCAGTGAGGCTGTTGTCTACTCCACCAAAACTGCTTTAGTTGAGTCGCTAATGAACTCCATCTCGCCAAATCCAATGGCGATTTCTCACCAACCACTGAACTCAACGTGTCGGCATCATCTGACAGCGGATCACTCCCTCCTCCTGGAAATGCTCTCAGCCTCCAGGAGACCATTCTCTCATGGTCCTCTTCCCGCTTCATCAGCCACTCCCTCTGAAGCCCCTTTTGCTGGTTCCTTCTGTTTTTCCACTCTAAACACTGTCGTACCCAAGGCTGAGTCCTCAGACTTCTTTGTCCTGTCTTCATTCTTTCCTTGGGTGATCTCATCCTCTCAGGATTTAAGTCCCATTTACATTCCTATGCATCCAAAATATTCCTCCTGCCCAGCTCCAGGCTAGTGTATCCAACAGTCAATTCGATATCTCTACTTGGATATGTAATAGGCCTCTCCAGTTTAACATGTTCCAAAACAAAATTTCCTACTTCTATCTACTGTCTTCAACATCTTAGTTGTTGAAAACTCTAAGCTTCCAGTAGCTCAGGCCCAAATTTTGGAGACAACCAGAACTCCTGTTTCTCCCAAGGAATTGGTGAAAGAAGAGACAAATAGATCACTGGAACAGAAGAGAGACCGACAGACAGATAGACAGACAGAGGGGACTGATATTGACAAAAAAAAAAAAAAGGAAATACAATAGTGAAAAGATGTCTTTTCAACAACTGGTAAAAACTGGATGCCAAAAAAAATGTAGTAGACACTAGACATAGACCTTAAACTCTTCACAAAGATTAATTCAAAAAGTACCATAGACCTAATTATACGATGCAAAACTAAAATTCCTAGAAGATAACACAAGAGAAAACCTAAATGATCTTGAGTACAGTGATGACTTTTTAGATAGATCGCCGAAAGCTCAATCCATTAAAGAAATAATTGGAAAGCTTAACTTCATTAAAATCAAAACTTCTGCTGTGCAAAAGACAAAGTCAAGAGAGTAAAAAAACAAACTATGGGCAGAGAGAAGATATTTTCAAAAGAACACATCTGATAAAGAACGGTTATCCAAAAGGTACAAAGATTTCCTAAAACTCAGTGATAGAAAAAAATAAAAAAACAAATAAATAGTCAAAATATAAAACATGACTCATCAAAGAAGATGTATACATGTTATATAAGTAAGCAAGTTAAAAGAAATTTAACATGTCATGAGAGAATTAATAATTAAAACAGTGAGATGCTATTACATCCCGATGGAAATGATCAAAACCCAAAATATTGTCAACATCAAATGCAGGCAAGGATGTGGAGAGTCAGAAATCCTCACACATCGCTGGTAGGAAAGCAAAATTATAGGGCCACTTTGGAAGAGGGTTTGACAGTTTCTTACAAAACTAGTCATACTCTAACCATATGACCTAGCAATTGTGCTCCTTGATATTTACCCAAATAAATTACAAACTTATGTACACACAAAAACCTGCACACAGATGTTTATAGTACTTCGTTTATAATTGCCCAAACTTGGAAGCAACCCAGGTGTCCTTCAGTAGGTGAATAGATTAAAAAATAAGGTGTGGTACATCTATTCAACGGAGATTATCCAATACTAAAAAGGAATTAGCTATTGAGCCATGAAAAGACATAGAGGAAACTTAAATGCATATTACTATGGGAGAAACGCCAATCTGAAAAGGCTACAAACTATAGGATTCCAACCATAGGACATTCTCTAAAAAACAAAACCTTAAGGAGACAGTAAAAAGGTTTAAGGGGTAGGGAGGGGTGAGCAGGCAAAGAAGTACAAAATAGAACTATTTTGCATGATACTATGACAGTGAATGGTGAATACATATCATACATGTGTCAAAATCCAAAGAATGTCTAGCACCGAAAGTGAACTGCATTGTAAACTATGGATTTAGGGTGATAATAATGGGTCAATGTAGATTCATTGAGTATAAAAAAAAAATACCACTCTGGTGTGGGATTTTTTTTGTGTGTGTGTGTGGTATTGGGGATTGAACCCAGGGGCATTCTACCTCCAAGCTACACCCACAGCCCTATTATTTTATTTTTTATTTTGAAACAGGGTCTCACTAAGTTGCGGAGGGCCTAAGTAGCTGAGGATGGCCACGAACTCAGATTCTCTGGTCTCCGCCTCCCAAGTACGGGGATTACAAGCGTGCGCCACCACGCTCTGGCTAGTGTGGGATGTTGATAGCAGTAGAGAGGTTGAGGGGGGAACAGTACATGGAGACACTACTTTCTGCTTAATTTGGCTGTGAACCTGAAACTGATTTTAAAGTAAATTTTATTCATTAAATAAAAGGGTAGAGCCTATCTTCCTTTTCTTGAATGCAGGCCAAACTCAGAGATTTGCTTCTAGAAAATAAAATGTGTGAGAAGTAATGCTAAGTGATTTCCAAGGCTGCCGTAGAAAGAATAGTTCTTACCTTCTCTTGTCTTCTTGAATGGATCACTCACTCTGAGGGAACCCAGTTGTCATGTCATAGGACATGCAAACAGCCTATGGAGAAGAACTGAGGTCTCCCACCAATACCCCGCACCAACGCCAGCCCGTCAGGGCGCCATCTTGGAAGCAGATACTTCAGCTCCGGTCCAGCTTTCTAGAACTAAGTCCTCGCAGACACGTGGAGTGCTACCACCCTGCAAGGCTGCTCCTTAATTCAGACCTGCAGAAACTCTGAGACCTAATAAGTGCTTATTATTAAAATGTTAAGCTACTGCCGGGCGTGGTGGCACACACTTATAATCCCAGTACTTGGGAGGCTGAGACAGGAGGATCCAGGTTCGCGGCCAGCCTCAGCTACTTAGTGAGGCCCTCTTCAACTTAGTGAGACCCTGTTTCAAAATAAAGAATAAAAACTAGGGCTGGGGGTGTATCTCGGAGGTAGAATGCCCCTGGGTTCAATCCCCAGTACCGCAAAAAATAAAATAAAATGTTCAGCTACTAAGTTTTGGGGTGACTTGTATGCAATAATACATGATGAATACAACCCTCATTAACTGACCATCGTGTTCTATTGTATTTTTCTGCATGAAATAGCATGAAAGTGTTATGTAAAACTGACTTTATATGTAGCCAGTTTTTCAAAATAAGAAGAGAATTTAATAAAATATGGCAAGAGTTAAAAGCATAGAGACCGTTTTAGCTGTAATAAAAATCCCAGATTAAATTGGCTGAAACAATGATGCCTGCCTTGGCTCTCATAACTACAAGCCCCGCAACAGTGGGCCCTGGAGCCGGTTGTCTAGAGGATTCTGCCCCATCACCCTGTAATTTTCTTGCCTCAAACATCCCCCGTGGTTTCAGCCTCCTCCCCATGCTGAATAGCAGGATGGCTGCCGCAGTCTGGCCCCACCTCAGCACATGTCTGCATCCAAAAAAAAAAGTAACTTCTGGAAGCTTGCCCAGAAGATGGAAGAATTTTTCTTGATCATCTGATTGCCCAGAATTGGGTCATATTCGTCTTCTGAGCCATCACTTGGAAGGAGGGTGGGATTAACCCAGGTCACTCAAGGCCACCTCTGCAGCTGGGGTGGGGTCAGCTTTCCTGTAGACCTCTGGGCTGGGTGGGGAAGAGGTAGAGAGGCCCTGCAGAAGAAGAGAGATCTAAGCTGGACAGGCCACCGACAGCAAGTCTATGTGACCCGACAGAAACCCACAAGCAACGGCTGTGTGAACTTCTGGTTCCTGAAAGAGATGAATGGAAAAATTAGCTAATAAACTTCTGCAAAGTCTTGACAACGCCACATTTCACGACGCTCCCACAGGCTTGGCTTTCTAGCTGAGGTTTTCTTTCATGTCTGGTGGGGATTTTTATTTGTGTGATTTTGTTGTTGCTGTTGTGTGGTTGTTGGAGAGTTTAGAAGTCAATAAATACTTCAGGTTATTAGAGGAATTTAAAGCTTTAATAAAGCTCTGAGCTTATTTATAAGTCGCTTTGGTGGGGCAGGAGAGGGGGGCAAGGCTCAGAAGAGTCTCTTCCTAGCACGGGTTAAAATATGCATTCTTTTTGAGCCAGGGAGACTTCATGCCAGGCAGTTCCTCATGTTATTGGGTGGCCTTTAATATCTTTGAAATATGGTATAATTAGGAAACCTGAACCTTACTCTAATGTTTATAGCAGCACTTTGTCAAACTGGGTTTCAGATCATATACAAATTCTGACACTAGAGGGAGTGCATAATGTATTACAGAAAGGAAAAGCATAGACCTAATAAATTCAAGGTAAAAATGCAGAGGAGCAAGACAAGACCTCCATTATGCTCTGCCTGCCAACCGCCCAGCTTCCCCACCCCCATCCCCCCAAAAACCACTAGAGGCCTTTTACCCTCTTGGAGCTGTAGTGCGAATTGGTAGGAGGTTGGTAGGTTGCTGGGAAAACCGTGGAAAGAATTTCTTATTTTTAGGCATTTTCTAATGTTTTTTCTTTCATTAAAAAAATTTGAGACATATCGTTTCCTACTTCCCACATATCAGATGGCAACAATAAAATGAATCCTGATTCCTCGCTGTTTCATTCTGTTTCTGACTTGGTAGAGATGCCCAATGATGCAGTAATATCGCTTTTGTGTGTGTGTGTGTGTGTGTGTGTGTGTGTGTTTGTGTGTGTGTGTGTGTGTGTGTGTGGTCCTGGGGATTGAGCCCCCCTCTACCTCCGAGCTATTCCCCCAGTCCTTTTTATTTATTTATTTTTTTGTTTGGAAACAGGGTCTTTCTAGGTTGCTGAGAGTCTCACTAAGTGTCTGAGGCTGGCCTTGAACCTGCAATCTCCTGTCTTAGCCTCCCAAGTACTGGGATTACGGGCACATGCCACCATACATGGCTCAATAAAATCATTTTTAAAATGAAAAGATCAGAGGTTTACTCTTTGCTTAGAAAGTGTAGTCTAGTCTTCAGGAAGTCAGGACGAGCATCTTTTTATAGCACTCGGCTCTATCCTTCAGTTCATTACTAAAGGCGCCGCTCTGATTATTAAACAGCTAATGCCAAACAATTAGCGAATCATCTGTAAGTCCTAGTGTCAAAAGTTTCCCATGCTCTAGCAAAATGGAATGCCTAATGCCCCAACACGTATAAACCACTGCAAATATGGCTGAGCTGTTAGCAGCAACGCGGGCAGAATACGTGTGTGATGGCTGCCACCAGGCCGGACTCACCTGCTCTTGACAAATGTGAAACTGCTGTGCACTTCCTAGAACCTTCCTGGGCCTTCATGATACATTCCACAATTATCTCAAATCCATCCTGTATGCACACAGATCTTCAAGTTACTGGTAAATTGTCTCTTTAATGGAAATTAAAGTTAGAAAAATTTAAAAGCGGGCTCATTACGAAACATCCTGAACTTTACCCAGATGAGTGAAATGACCTATGCGTATGACACACCCAGTGTGTCCCTTACTCACTTCTAAAGGGTCCCACACGTGTCTCTGACTAGGGTGGGTTTGTACAGATTAACCTGATGAGAGACTTTTGGTTCATGATATAATGTCTCGGAAAGTTAAACCAGTTTTCCGGAAACGGAATGCTATTTTTTATTTTTGGCATAATGACTTTTCACTCAAAAACACACTAAGTAAACTCACCATGAGAAATGTAACTTCAGTGTTATAGTTTTAATAGGAAAAAACATTTATCAAACTACTCAATGCAGCAGTACGTCATCAGCAAATGTCATATGCAATAAATTCAAATTGTGTCTCATGTTTGGATGAACTCAAACCATTTATGAGGACTCTCCCAAGAGAATTCTGTGTCAATGTGTCAGCTGGTTAGCAGTAATACAACCAAGAAATCCCGTCTGGCTGGATCTATCTTCAGACCTCCAGTTATAACCTAAGAGCTACACATCCAAGGAATATTGACACCTGAGCTAGGAGATTCTGTCTCACCATGCAATGTCCTCTGTCACCTCAGGATCCTGCAGAGTCCCCACCAGCAAGAAGAAACTCACCAGTTGCATCTGCCTTCAGAACTATGAACCAAAAACCTTTATTCTTTATAAATTACTTAGTCTATGGTATTAAGTTATAGCAACAGAAAACAGACTAAGATACTCCTTAAGGGCAGGACCTGGGTGTTATTCATCCTCAACTGCCCCCCCCCGCACCTAGCCAGGGATGGCACATACTAAGAAATCAACATATGGTCAACATACCAGCAAACATTCCTTATTACATGCATTTCATGGGAAATGGTTGTTTGAGATGTTAACACTATATCAACACAAATCCAAATTGTAAATGTGTCCAAGATTGTGTCTTTACTAGGTCTGTAAAGAAAACAGTTGAAAGAAGCACAGCACAGTTGTTTTGTCCATGAAAATTTAATCAGTAGTGGAGAAGAAATGTTTTTATTGACACAGAAAGATGTTTACAATATGCTGCTGAGTGAAATAAAGCAAGCTGCAAAACAGAATCTGTTTATTCTTAGAGAAAAAGATGCATATTTAGCAAAGTATAAGAAATCATGATCTCTGTATATTATAATTACAGATGTTTTTATTATTTTCTTCCTGCTTATATATTTTCTAAGTTTTTTATACAGTAAGTAGGTATTCGTTGTTTTAAGTTTTCTGTATGAGGTTTAAAAACTCTAATAGATAGTAATAGCTTGATACTTCTTTTAAATAATGTTTACACCAGTGAGTCTCAACCCTGAGCACCCAGAGTTCCTGGGAAGGGGGTATAAAAATTGCTCATGGAAGAAAGACTGAGAACAAGAACAAAGAAGTCAGAACCTTTCATGTTGCTTTTGTTCGTGTTGTTAAGTTCCCTAGATGATTCTAACATGCCATCAAGGCTGAGAATCATCACTTCCAACCTCGCTCTCACTATGATGGGATTCAGTAGCAGATCGTACCTGTTTCCATTTGACTCCCCCTTGAAATTCTGAAATTGTGCTTAATTTAGAATCGTGGGCTTTGGCTGAAAGAGAACTTAGCATAGTTCTGGTCAACAAATGCATTGATTTCCTACTATGTGCCAAAGCTTGCTAGGTACCACCTGCTCTTTGAGGACGAGGATGAGGTTGAGGATGAATAACACCGGTTCCCGCCCTTATGGAGTGTCTTAGACCATTTTCTGCTGCTAAAACGGAATACCACAGACTGAGTAATTTATAAAGAATAAAGTTTTTTTTTTTGGTTCACAATTCTGAATGCAGCGAGGTTCAGCATTGGGTGGCTGCTTCTGGTGAGGTCCTTCTCGCTGGTGGGGATTCTAAAATCCTGAGGTGGCACAGAATATCACATAGTAAGAATTTCCCAGCTCAGGGTCTCCATAAAGCCTCAGTCCCATTGGCCTAGGGCCCCATCCTCATGCCCTCCCTTAATCTTAATTACCTCCCAAAGGTCTCACTTCCAAATGCCATATTTGGATTAAATTTCTATCCTCTTAAGGCCTCACAATGGCGATTGAATTTCAGCATGAGTTTTGGTGAGGACATTTGAACTACATCATGGAACTTCACTCTACTGAGCAAAATCCACTGTAAATAAGTCACTCTAGTACACCACCATTAGTGATATGACAGAAGTGTGTATACACAACCAGGCATGGTGGCGCACGCTTGTAATCCCAGTACTTGGGAGGCTGAGACTGGAGGATCTGGGTTCATGGCCAGCTTCAGCTACTTAGTGAGGCCTTCTGCAATTTAGTGAGACCCTATTTCAAAACAAAGAGTAAAAAATAGGACTGGGGGTATAGCTCAGAGGTAGAATGCCCCTGGGTTCAATCCCTGGTACCGCAAAAAGAAAAGATAAAAAGAAGTGTATGTACAGAGAACCCTGGGGCACAGGGAGAGAGGCACTCACTTGGGGGTTCTGGGGGTCTTCCTAGAGGAGAGACTCATGCAATGTCCAATTAGACTAAGTCCCTCAGAAGTTAAGTGACCGTTCCCAGGCCACACAACCAAGCAGGGACTGAGTCAGAAACAGAACCTTGTTATCCAACATCTGATCCTATACCATTTGATGACTTGACAAGCCAGGACCAATGGCCAGACGCAAGGGTACTGAGGACACCCTCCTTTCCAGAACCTTCCCTTCCTCTAATCCACACTAGCTTGTGTGAAACAAACCACAGAAACCTCAGCCTGGAGATGTTATTAGTGAAGGTAGCCCTCTCAGGCAGCCAGACCGGGGCACAAAAGTTGTCAGAAGAAAAGCATGGGGGAAATTTGCAAATCAAATGGCTCAGTATGTATGACACTGTGCTTGTAAATAGGATTAGGTTGATTTTGCACTATAAAT
The DNA here is from genome assembly GCA_004027185.1 of Glis glis. NCBI lineage: Eukaryota > Metazoa > Chordata > Mammalia > Rodentia > Gliridae > Glis > Glis glis. The sequence continues at coordinate 16,636 of PVJS01028334.1, forward strand.
AGCATTTTAAGAGACTCCCTCAAGTCCAACGGGGCTGAAATCTTACTAGCCAGGCTCTTAAAGTAAGGGTTAAGGAACTGCTAAGCAGACTGGGGTCAGAGCTCAGCGGCTCAGTCGGCCTAGGAGAGCAAGGAATCCACTCACGTCTGCCTGCCCTGGCATCTTTCCACTAAGGTTTCCCCACTCAAACCCAACAATCACAGCAGCCTCCCCTGGTGCCAGAACAGAGCCAGCACTGCAGCCCCAGACAGCCTTGACCTCACAGGGCCACCGCCCGGGCCAGCAGGACAAGGGCGCTCCCAGGAGACTGGAGTCAATGTGAGAGCGAGCTTCCAGAAGCACCTGGCGGCCTTAACAGCAGATGCCCTGCCGCCCGTCTTCCTGAATAAGCTTGTGTCTTTGTATAATCTTTTGCCCTCCTGTGTCAAGAAATCACAGCTAGTTCTTAAGAGACTGGACTTTGTTCCTTTTATGGAGTGTGGAGACCACATGGTAAACCCTCAAGGGTGGTGGTATTAATTCACTTAAGCCTGGTTTGGCTGCATTTAAAGAATTCCCAGCTTGCTGCGCATGCTCCTTTTATTCTATTCTTCTTGGAAGATGGTCTGGGAAGATAATCCTTGTTAGTGGGATTGTATTTCCTAAAATATTTCTTTACTCCACCGTCCCCCAAGAATTTCTTTCTGGAGCAGCAATACAATAAAGCCTAAGTAAATGATACATTTGGAAAAGGCAGCATTAAGTTGAAATCCGAATTAGATTATTTCATTGCTTTGGAACATAGACTTATTATAAGGGCATCATTAACAATGTTTCCCTATATAAAGTTCCTGGCAAAATGACTTCAAGCAATGAAGAAGGATCATTTGAGATTTGCATATTAAATGTGAAAGACAAAGGCGGCTGCTTTTCTTAAGCAGGTTAAACACATCTCCTAAAATTCTCCATATCCTATGAATTTGTGTGTAGAATATCTTCCTTTTCTTTATAACTAGTCCAAGGCAAATGGTAATTCTCTCTGTCCAAACTTTTCTGAGTTCTGGGTCGGTGCAGTTCTACTTCAGTATCTTCTCTCTCCCATTCTATAATGCGCTTACCTGCCAACCCACTCAACAGATATGGAAAGATGTGGCCTCTTGCTACTGAAGGTTTGCATCATCTTAGACCAGTCGTTCTCAGGTTGGACCATTTCCTTGGGAACTCATTCAGGTAGAGGGATAGCCCTTCAACAAAGACAAAAGCTTCGGGTGTCTTCAGCTTGCTAAATATGTGTTGGTGTTGGGTGTGGTGATGCACACCGGTAATCCCAGTACTTGGGAGGCTAAACCAGGAGGATTGCAGGTTCGAAGCCAGCCTTAGCAAGTAGCAAGACTCTCAGCAACCTAGTGAGATCCTGTTTCAAAACAAATAAACAAATAAAAAAGCCTGGGGGTATAGCTCGGAGGTAGAATGTCCACGAATTCAATCCCCAGTAACACACACACACACACACACACACACACACACACACACACACACACACACTGGTGCGGCTATTTTAGCACTGCCCAATATTTTACTAAGGTGTGGTTATCAGGTTAGCTTAAACCTCATGCCAGCAATTGCTTTTTCTTTCTTTTTTAGTTAAATCATGATTTTTTTTATTGCTTGAATACATAGACAAATATATGCTATTGAGGTAGGATAGGAAAGAAATAAAAAATAGGTAGAAAGGAGACAAAAGGAAGGAGAATGGAATTTTAATTTAAAAGCCTTATTTCTCACGTGAAATATCTGCATACTTTCCTCTCAGGTCTGCCCTTTCCCCAGCCAGTTCTCTCTGCCATGCCTGTCACTCCCAAATTTCTGGGAAATCTGTAAGTCTTAGAGTTACTGTAAATTCACCCACTTATGAAAATTACCTTGTGCACTGTTAATTAGCCCATGTAATAAATAGATTAAGCAAAGAGAAATATTTTAAGAAACCTATATATCAGGTACTTTCCAATGTTATCTGCTGATTAGATAGTGGAGACCATGTCAGCCTAAGGTTCCTAAGTTACGACCAGACCACCATGAACTGTCTTGTGGTCACCGGACTGATGTTATCCTCTCGTATTCTCCCATGCCCACCCCTCACCAAGATTCCTTTAAAAGAAGATTCTGAAACTGGGCACAGTGGTGCCTGCCTGTAATCCCAGTACTTGAGAGGCTGAGACAGGAGGATTAAAGGTCCGAGGCCAGCCTCAGCAACTTAGCAAGACCCTCAGCAACTTAGCAAGACCTTGTCTCAAAATAAAAAAATAAAGTGGGCTGGGGGTGTAGCTAGAAGGTAGAATGCCCCTGGGTTCAATCCTAATAATAATAATAATAATAATAATAATACAATTGGTGACTCCAGCTCTCTATCAGAATCAGAGCTCAACAGCCTCATCTTTTCTGTGTCCTTCAAGATGCTTTGAACAGCAACCTGCTTCTTAATTAAATGGTGGAGATCCTCGGGAAGCTCAGGAGAAAGTTATTTGGTCTTAAGGATTCTCAAGATTTTATTATCTGTCACAAAAAGCACTGTGCAACCCCATGTGCATCCCTCAGAGTCACATGGATTTGCGAGGGAGTCAGGTCCTGCTTGGCCAGTTCATCTGCTCCCTGATGACATCAGATGTCAGCTTTAGCCAGTGGGGACACTGTGGCGATGGTCAAGCCACTGGGTCAGACCCTTCCGTGAGTGAGCAGGCCACCCACGACAGCGGAGGTCTGGCAGCAGAAAGAGCTCACACTTTCAAGACCTCAGGCCACTTGTGCGTCACACTGAGGACAAGTCGGTTCACCTTCTGTTGTCACTTAGGACCCTGTACTCAATGGAAGTGTGGTCACTTCTCCTAGACTCGAGAAGGCTGGCTTTCTTCACCTCCTCAACAGGCAATGAGGAAGCAGTAACCCAGGCCGTCGAAAAAAGAATTTAAAAAGGCCAAGAATGTAAATTGCCATGCAAAGAATTACAGATAATTGAATGGAAGAATGTCTTGCGGGAAAAACATACTGGAATGGTCTAACCAAAGAGGGTTTGGCATTTCCGGTACTAGGAGGAGTTTTAAAATATCACCGAGACCCACTAATCAAGACAGTTTAGCCAGTCACAGTGGCACATGCCTGTAATTTCAGCTACTCGGGAGGCTGAGGCAGGAGGTGTTCAAGGCCAGGCTGGGCAACTTAGTGAGACCCTGTCTCAAAATAAAATAAAAGGTTTGGGGGTGTAGCTCAGTGGTGGAATGCTCCTAGGTTCATTCCTGGTATGAGAGAGAGAGAAAGAGAGACAGAGACAGAGAGAGAGAGAGAGAGAGAGAGAGAGAGAGAGAGAGAAAGAAAGAAAAAAAGATATGTGGTTTAGTTGTAAATTAATGTGGAAACAGGGAGAACAAGAAGGACTCTAAGTTTTCTCCCCTTCCTTTTAGACAATTATAATTAAGGTCTGTTTGTGTTACGTGCAAAACCCAGGAATGAGCCATCCTTGTTTGCAGAACTCTGAACCAAACCCACATATAATTTTTACTTCACTAAACCACAAGTTTTAAAGAAAACATTTACTAAAACAGACGACCCAGAATTATGTTCATTTAAAATTTTGAGCTGGAATATCACCCTCTTCTGGGTTAAACCTAAAGAGAAAATTTACATGTGTTTGAAATTCTTCCATGATCTTTTATTTGTATTTCATGTGATGTTTTCTGCTAGATACTATCTTAAGAAGTGATAGAACCAGTATGACTGAACATAAAATCTGTTTTATAAGCACACAAGACAATCATAACATATCTGAATTCATGTTAAACTGGGCATCATGATCTAGTGAGCCTAGAAGTCTAGGATATATTATGGGTCAGCTGATGTAGAGAAATAAAGGTACCCCAAAGCTTAGTATTTTATTTTAGTGGTTTAAGGTACTATAATAGAGATGCTAATCTGACCACTTTCCCATCTAGGAGAGCCTGTCTCACCCCAACTTCGGCTGTGGGATTGGTCCATGGTAAATCTAGCCCAAATCACAGCTGATTGGACCAGTCCCAAGACATTCATGATGCACAGAGAAGCACTCCATGGTCCAGACTAAACCATCAAATTCTCCCGTTCACTCAGTTTTAACTAAGAGACATAGCAGCTAAGTCAGATGATGATGTAACACTGATATAAGTGTCAATTAATTACAGTTGGTGAGGGCTCTGTGCTAGTCCTACTTCCTGGATCCTGGAGCCACAACTTTTATTTTGGATTCCAGGAGAGTTGTAGTTTTATAACAAAATACTTTTAACAGATACTTCAGAAAGATGTCTGTTTATAACTTTTCTGGAGTTCTCGTACCTCTTGTTTTCTCACAGGTATCTCTACTTGTTTTGGTTCTAGAACCAGAGGAAGAGCCCACATCCTGCTTACAGAGGAGAAAAGGCCAAAACCAGAGAAGCAGTGTCAGATGCCAAATAGCAGTGAGGTCGATAAAGAAAGGCAAGCCATGGGGTCAGGAAATGGGTCCACTTTGTGTTGCTGTAACAATATACCTGAGGCTTGAGGCTTTATAAAGAAAAGAAGTTTGCTTCTCTCACAGTCCTAGAGATCCAAGAGCATAGAGCTGGTATCTGCTCAACTTAAGGTGAGGGATTCATGGGGAATGGCCTCATGTGGCAGGAACATGTGCGAGAGTGGCAGGCTAGCATGCAGAAGAGGCCAGGACGCCAGGAGGAAATGTGCTTTCTAACAGCTTGTTCTTGAAGTAACTGATCCAGTCCCTCAAGATCCTGCGCACTTCTGTGAGGCTTAACCCAGACTTGAGAGACCTAGCCCTGTTTCTTGAGAAATATTTTAATCCATTCATGAGGGTGGAGACCCCGTGACCTAATTCATGGTCTCAACACCACCCTGTTGGGAATTCAATTTCAACATGAAGTTTGATGGAGACAAACCATAGCAGAAACCAAGAGGACAATGAGAATGGCTTGAAACCAAGCCTGCCAGCCATTCGGTGACCTGGGACACCTGTCATTCTGTGGTGCCATCTACACAGGACAGGGCAGGCTGGCTGCAGGAATACTCAGACTTTACTATGCGATGAACCACCTGGGATGTTCATAAATGTGGGCTCTGACTCACCAGGACAAGGGTCGAGTCTGAGTGTCCACAATTTAAACAAGTTCCCAAGTGACGACAAAAGTGTGGCCCTGGACCGTATTCAAGTAGCAAAGGTGTAAAAGAGCTATGCAAGGCTGGGCATGGTGGCACACGCTTGTAATCCCCATACTTGGGAGGCTGAGACCGGAGGATCCAGGTTCGCGGCCAGCCTCAGCTACTTAGTGAGGCCCTCTGCAACTTCGTGAGACCCTGTTTCAAAATAAAGAATAAAAAATAGGACTGGGGGTGTAGCTCAAAGATAAAATGCCCCTGGGATCAATCCCCAGTACCACAGAAAAAGAGCTATGCAGGGTTAAATTGTGCAGCAACAATAAAGCAAATAATGAGTAATGATAAGCAATAAAATAACAGTACAACATCAAGAAAGAACATGAAATAATGAACTACACACAACAGTAAAGAGTCTCCATCTTCAGGTGGGGATGAAAAATTATGGGATCTCAAGGTGATGGGACTTCTGGATCCCCAGGCTCCCTAAGCTCTATGTGTAGCACCAGTGATTCGCGGGATCATTGGTGCTCTTTGGAACTGAGGAAGGAAGACCCTAGAAGATAGCTGGGAGGACGCTGATGTGGACTGGAGCCCCAGCGTTCCATCGGAGAGACCAGCAGAGCTTAAGTGCAGCGCTTGGCTTTGTGATTATATCTAAACATCAGCTGGGAATCTATAACTGATAGAAGAAAATTAGACTTGGAGATGGTCCACCAGCTATGCTACACATTTGAGGAACGAGTTGCAAAGTATCTTTGCCTCCCCCCTTCTTTTTTTTTTTTCTTGGTATTGGGGATAGAACCCAGGAACATTCTACCTCTGAACTACACCCCAGCCCTTTTTATTTTTTTTATTTTGAAACAGGGACTCACTAAGTTACTCAAACCTGCAGTCCTCCTGTCTCAGCCTCCTAAGTATAGGCACGTGCCACCACACCTGGATGCCTTTCTTTTTGCCAACTAAATTATAGCCTGTCTATCTATCTCACTCATGCAAGGAACAGAGATTTATTCTGTTGATTAGTCCCTCTGGCTATATTCTTAGAAGAGAAGGCCCATTGGTAGTAGTCAGTGGAGTCCACCGATGGAAATTCATGCCCGAAGAGTTTGATTTGGGCTACTGAACGTCTTGCATGGCTGAGGAGTAAGTAGAGACGAGATGGGCTCATTTCCAGCCCAACTTATTCCCAGGTCATGGAATATACTAATGCAGATTTTAAGTCTGGGAAGCCAGCTTTTTATTTAAAGGTCATAACTGAGGTGACAGTGCTTTTAACCATGCAAATATAATGGAGTTTCCAACTTAGTTATGGTTCGCTTAACCTAACGTGAACTAAAAAGCCAGGCAGTGGAGAGAGCTGCGCTTTATTGACTGAATGCCACCTAATGGATTTCCTTTTAAAAAATGCATTCTCTGTTGCCTTTATTTACTGATTTCCAGTGAATCGCCAGCCTTTTCCCTCTTTCAACTACTCTGACATAATTGCAGAAACGTCTGATTCAAGATGGTGGGCTGGCTTCAGATCTCTCTTCTCCTTCCACCTGCCTCCAGGGGAAAGTAATGGGAGTCAGTCATGTATTCACTGCTGCTGTATCTGTCATAGTCCAGGGCAAAGGTATTAGAGGAGTTGGCAACAGATAAAGACTGTTCTCGAAGCACTCGAACATTCTAGATGGGTGGAGGTAGACGATAAACAAAATACAAACTTGAAATTACTATGGTGGGTGAAGCAACGAAAGCGAAACAGGATGATTTGATAGAAAATAAATTGGGGGCTGGCTTAGACTGCATAGTCTGGTACATTTATGCTAAGACCTTTGTGATAAGAAGAAATAGCCCTGAAGGGGGAAAAAAGGAGACATTAAAATGAAATATGACATCTGGGTGTGGTGGCGCTTGCTTGTAATCCCAGTACTTGGGAGGCTGAGACCGGAGGATCACAGGTTTGGGGCCAGCCTCAGCTATTTATTGAGGCCCTCTGGAACTTAGTGAGACTCTGTTTCAAAATAAAGAATAAAATTGGGCTGGGGGTGTAGCTTGGAGATAGAATGCCCCTGGGTTCAATCCCCAGTACCACCAAAAACAAAGTAAAATGAAATATGACAGTTTTAAGGTGGGTGTGGTGGCACATACCTGTAATCCCAGTACTGGGGAGGCTGAGACAGGAGGATTGCAGGTTTGAAGACCAACCTCAGCAATTTAGCGAGATTCTCGGGAATTTAGTGAGACCGTGTTTCAAAATAAGAAATAAAATAGGGGTGGGGTGTAGCTTAGAGGTAGAATGCCCCTGGGTTCAATCCCCAGTACCACAAAAAAGAAAAAGAAAATATGGCACTTAAAATTTTTTTATAGTTTATTGGTGCGTTGTAAACATACATCTTGATGAGTTACAGGGTGGTAGAGGCACTCATGCACCCCATCACTCATTTAACCCTCCCCCAATTCCCACCCCATTCCCTCCCCCTTCCCCCATTCTTGTGTTCCGCATGGTGATTGACTTTGATAAGTTTTTAAGAAATACAAAGTAGGCCAGTGTGCCTGAGCATAGAGAGAGAGCCTGGGAAGGGACGGCGTCATGGACGAAGACCGGGCGGATCATGCTGAGCCTGGTAAGCCGCTCAGTTCATAGTGACCTCAGAAAGTGGGGACCAGATGGCTAAGTCGTGCCCATGGTAAGGAGTTTGGATTTTACCCTAAGCATGCTGAGAAGTCATCAGAGCGTTTTATTCTACATACTTGGCTCTCAGGAGGTGGAACATAAGTCCCTAGTGCTTAAGTGCAGACCACACACAATGACTTCCTTCCAGGAGCACAGGAGAGGAGAAGAAAACTAACTTCAGAGCGGAGACACCTGCAGACACCGGGTCAGCCTCAGCAGGGAGAGTCCCCAAATCCCTTTTCTTCCCCAAATCCCAAAGCCCAGTCTAATCCTAAGAACATCGGACAAACTCCAATGGAGGGACATCGTACAAAACACCTAAACCGCGCTCCTCAGAGTCATTGAAAATAAGGAAAGTTTGAGAAACTCAGAGAGCCAGAAGGAGCCCCAGGAGACATGATGACTAAATGAAATGTGGCATCCTGGAACAGGAAAGGGACATTAGGTACAAACTAAGGGAGAGTGAGTGAAAGCAGGACTTCAGTTACTAATAACTAAATACCAGTGTTGGTTCATTAGTTGTGACTAATGTACCATACTAATGCAAAATGTTAGTAACAGAGGAAACTGGGTGTGAGAGAGATGAGAACTTTCTGTACTATCTTCACACTATTTCTGTAAACCTGAAACTTCTAAAACTAAAAGTTAATTAATAATAATAAAAATAATAATAAAAAGAACACTCTGGCTGCCACGTACAAGTTGAACTCTAGGGAACAAATGTAGAAGCAGGCTCTAATTCTGATATTCTCTGCATCCTTGAAAACCAGGACTGTCTGTATTTTGAAAAGGAATTATGATAAAAGATAGACGAGTTCATACCAATACTTCCAGCGCAAATTCAGGACTGCAGAGCTTTTCCATAATCAGCTCTACCTCAGGCTAATGGGAGAATTGTTCTCTATAGAAATAGATAGTCACATACCCATGTTGATAGCAGCACAATTCACAATAGCCAAATTACAGAACCAACCCAGGTGTCCAGCAACAGATGAATGGATTACAAAATTATGGGAAATACACACAATGGAATTCTACTCAGCAATAAAGAAGAACAAAATTATGTCATTTGCAAGAAAATGGAAGGACCTGGAGAACATTATGGTAAGTGAGATTAGCCAATCACAGAAAGT
>PVJS01028335.1:9749-25678 GCA_004027185.1 Glis glis
AGAGGCGTTCTACCTCCGCGCTATGCCCCCGGCCCTATTTTTTATGCTTTATTTTGAAACCGGGTCTCACGAGGTTGCGGAGGGCCTCACTAAGGAGAGAGAGAGAGAGAGAGAGAGAGAGAGAGAGAAAGAGAGAGACAGAGCGAGAGCTGAGGCTGGCCGCTAACCCGGATCCTCCGGTCTCCGCCTCCCAAAGTACTGGGATTATAAGCGTGCGCCACCACACCCGGCTCCAGCCCTCTTTTATCACGACCCTTCTAGATAAAATCACTAGGACTATGAGGATCCTATGTGCATGCAATCTTTAAAGCAATAATGTGCGTCTTAGCCAGAATTTGAGCAGCTCACTTGGGATTCTGCGTGGTTCGGTTTATTTCAAAGGGGAGAGGGGGAAAATCTGATACTTTTCTTCCCCAATACTATTCTCTTCTGAGCCTACATTTCCATGCAGCTATTTTTGAAAGCTGAATTTTGTAGCTCCATAGACTGGTGTTATCACCAAAGTGATCTCACTTTTAAAATAATTATGATCTCTTTCTCCTTTTGATACAGAAAAATACAAACCAGGAGAACAGGATGTGTCTGAGCATGGATGAAAAGGCCCATTTTAAAACCATGGTCCATGGTCTTGTATGCTCTGCCATCGGGCCCATGTCAAAAGAGCTTGGACCAGAAGTCACCTGACATGAGTCCTGGTCCCAAGTCTGCCATGGTAGCGTGTAGGGGTTGTGTGAGTAATGACTTGGTGAATGATGGACTTAGGCCTGGCTAGGGGGGCCCAGAAGCACCATGTCCAACCCTTAGGGTGAAGGTACTGAACATTCATGCGTTCCCCATTCTATGCATAATTTCATCACCCAACTAAAATGTCTCTTCCTCTGACAAGAAGGCACAATGTTTACCTTGTAACCTTGACTCTTGGCAAAATGACACCCAGGGCAGGTACTGAAATGTGTGCTCTACTGAGAGAGAGAGGAAAGGTTGCAAAGGAGGAAAGAAGGGAGAAAAGACAGGAAGGAAGAAAGGCAGAGAGGGAAGGAAAAAGGAAGCAAGCACCCAAGTGGCCAATTAATTACTTCCCATAACTTATACTTCATCCCTCTGACAACTAGGGAGGAGAAATATCGATGAAGAAGTGGGGGCTCAGAGAGGTCAAGTAACTTGCTGAAAAGCACACAGCTGCCTGGAGTAGCATCTTGTGGCCACCTGCAAAGCTAGAGTCCAGATTCCCAGACTCCTTACTGCTTTCATCCCCGAGGTTGGTGTGAACGGTGACGCCGCGTCTTTGCTGAGTACCTGTGCCCCAACCTAGGACCACGGGTGACTTGAGAAAGACAAAGACCTCCGAACGGTTCCTTCCCACAGCCCTTTCTTTTCCTGACATCTAGCAAATCTCAGACCAGGTTCCTGGGCTGACATTCTCATGCATATGGATTGAGAGAGAGGAGAGCTTTCCCAGCAGGCCTCGGGAAGTATATTAATTTCACAGAAGTCCCCTGAGCAGCCTGGATGGGGCCCTCCCCTGAACCATGTAATCTCATCTTTTGTCTGAGTGGAGAATGGGCATTTCCCCCCTGCAAATGGCGTCTCCTCCTCCCGCAAACTCTTTGTTGTAGACATTCAGGCCAGGAGCAGAGCGGGGCGGTGGCCCACCAAGCTTGGGAAAGGCCAGAGAGGAGGGCCTTGCGGGAGGTGACCCTGCCTTGGGATCCCTGAACCCCGAGCCCTAATCCTCTGTAATGACCTGTGCGAGCGCCTTTGTGAAGCGGATGAAAGGAGGTGGGCCTGCCAGGGGCCGTGCCCTCCTCACCCGCAGTTCAGGGGGGCTGGGGTTGCTTCTAATGACTAGGTAAGAAGAGGACACACTTAGCCGGAAAACAGATGCCTGTCACCAAAACGGGTGGCGAGAGAGGCTGCAGGATTCCTGCAGGTTCAGGTTTAGCCCCCACTTCCCACCTTTCTGGGTTCCCCTTCCCCCCATCCTTTGTAGGGAGCTACGTGAACTGACACTTAGACACCAAAACCCACTGTGGTCCTCAGATCCCAGGCCAGACCTAGAAGGAAGCAGAAATAAGTGGTTTAGTGGAAAACATTGAAAGTATGCTACAAAAGAGCAGACGTTTCAAGACAGTGAGTTATTTTAAGGGGCAGTACATTGACAGACAAGGGCTTGAACCCAGATTTAACCTCGCTGAGACTCAGTCCTCTCAATCTGTGGTGAGAATTAGAGAGAAAACTCCCTAACCCAGTACAGGTTCTTACTAAATGGTGGATATGTGAATTAATTCGAGTAATCAACTAGTTCAATTCTTTTTTTTTTTGGTACTGGGGATTGAACCTAGGGACATTCTACCTCTGAGCTTCACCCCCTCCTGTTTTATTTTTTATTTTGAAACAGGATCTTGTTAACTTTTTGAGGGCCTCACTAAGTTGCTGAGGCTGGCTTCGAACCTGTGATCCTCCTGTCTCAGCCTCCCAAGTACTGGGATTACAGGTGTGCACCTGGCTTAATTTTTTACTTCTTGGATGAAGAATGTGAATCCCAGAGAGGGAAGTGATTTGGCCAAGGTGGCTCAACAAGTTAATAGCAGACCTTAGCTGAAAACACTTTGTTCTTGCTACTCAAATCAGGTGCTACCAGAGGAGCTCTGTAATCCTAGTCCATCTTGACTCTAAAAGCTGAATTTGCACTGTGTCCAAATCAAGAGATAGCATCACGTGCCTCTGAGAGATTTGAAGAATGACTACATGTTCCCTTTGGAATATTGTGATCATATTTCTGGATGGTGTTTTCTTTGGAGCAGGAATGAAAAACCATCATTTTTAACCTCAGAGCCGACATGCTGAGTAGTTATTACCGCTTGGGTGGAGTGGCGTAGAGACTAGCTCTGTTTCTAGAGAAAAAAAATCATGTGAGTGGAAGAAAGCTTGAATGATGGTTGAAAAGGAGCGGGCTGTTCTTGAAGCCCAAGGACACCAAAGACAAGGGTCTCCAAGTTGATAAGAAACAAATTCATGATGGTTCCTTTAATGGAATTCTCTGGCTGGTTTGAGTTGGGGAAGGGTCTTCTATCATGTGTGATGGGTTAGGTGGGTCACTCAGTGTGGGGCTAGAAGGATTCATCTAGAGAATGAGTGACTGCTAATATAGCTACAGGTTTATGACGCTGCCAGCCCTTGATCTGTGTATTCTTGTGAGGCTTTGAAGAAAGAGGTATTTGTATCACTTACATTTTTCAGCTGAACAAATCAGAGCTCATGAGGTAACTTGCCAAGTGTCATTAGCCCAGGAAATGGCTCAGGGTGGGCACTGGACATGACTCTTCTGACAAGACATGAAGCATCTCTGTACTCGGTTCAAGAATGGAGTCAGTCGCTCTGGGCTTGTGGCTCTGGGCTCGCTTCTCTGGGGGAAGCGGGTGGAGAACAGGGTTTTCCTGTGCTTTTAGGCAACAACCAGGGTGGCAGCCGACTGGTTGTCCCATCAGTGCCACGAGGATAGAACCCTTTCGGTCACCCCTCTCATCAAGACCGAGCAGGTGCACCTGCACACTGTACTCACACATCCCCCCAGACGGCCTTTTGGCAGTGATGTCCCCTTCACTTACCCATGATAGGAGGGATTCTTCTTTGCTCTTGGTTCCTGGGGTCCTAGTTCCTGCCTTGTGCCCCGTTCCCGTCTCTGGGTGTGTCTTTGCTTCACTCCCCAGCACACAGTGTCGCCTGCCTTTTCTTCCTTGCTAACAGAACTCTGCTTCTGTTCACCTGTCCACTCTAGAGGACCATCAGGGGAGGCTGACCATAGCATGGGCCCCAGGATCAGGGCGTGACTTCTGATTGGTCTAAGTCAATTGCCATGGCCCCACCCACTTCAGTGATTGGTTTAGGCATTGGGCTCTGGACTCATTTTGGCCAGTGAAACATGAGCGGCTGTCTGCTCAGGCAGGGGCTTCTGGGAAAGGCTTCCCTCATTTTCAGAAAGCAACTTGGGTGTTTTACTGCTGCTCCTGGACATCAGTGTGCCATATGAATACTGCAACAACAGCCACCATGTTTTGGATCATAAATGATGTGAGCCTGAGGAGAGCAGGCTGTGCATGGCAGTGTGGGAGTTAGGAAGTACCGGAGTCCTTCATGAAGTCATTGAACTGCAAATTAACCATCCCCATTAATGCCCCTCCCCCACTCTCCCCCTAGTGTTGAAGCCCTTTGGATTTCTTCCTATTACTTGCAGCTAAAAGCATCCTCACTTATAACACCCCACTAATCCATCCTCTCCCCAGCTCTTCCTAGGACTTGTGACACCTTCATGATCTCCCTTTCCTGAGACCCCAGCTCAGGAGCATGACTTTATTCAATGTCCCGGGAAGAGGCGCTGGCTGTAGAGTGGGGGGAGGTTGCTAAGAGCGAGTTCACATAAAAGTGCTGCTCTTCTAGTATCTTCTCTTGTGTCTCAGCCTAACTACCCCTACTTCTTGATTTAATGTCTTTTAATAAAACCTAGTTTCTCAAGTGCTCCTTTTGGAAAGGATCTAGTTTGGAAATCATTACCACCCTTGCTATGCCCTGCTTGCTCTTCTTCTAAGAATATCACTGTCTTAGCCTGTTTGGGCTGCTATAACAAAATTTCTTCCACTGGGTAATTTGTAAACAACAGAAATTTATTGGTTACCGTTCCGGAGGGTGGGAAGGCCAAGTCAAAGCTGCCAGAGGACTTGGTGTTTGGTGAAGGCTTACTCTATGCTTCAAAGATGGTGCCTTCTAGCTGTGTCCTCCCATGGTGGGAAGGGTGAACGAGTTCCCTCAGGCCTCCTTTCTAAGGACACTGCTCTTGTTCACCAGAGTGGAGTCCTGATGAATCAATGGACTAACCTCCCCCAAAGCCTTCCTCTTACTACTACCACGTTGTAGACTATGTCTCAGTGTATGAATTGTGCGGGTACACAGGCGCTCAGACCTTGGCAACCGCCCTCTGGAATTTCTGCAAGTCCTTTTAGAATGCAAGCCCTTCTCCCCGTGCTTGCTGTCCCTCCTGTCACTGATGATAGGCAGAGACAGAGAGTTGCCTACCGTCTCCACCATAGCCCTTTCCTGTCAGATGGAGCCTCACAGTTGCTTTTTTTTTTTTTTTTTTGCGGTACCGGGTATTGAACCCAGGGGCGTTTTACCTCTGAGCTACACCCCCGGCACTATTTTTTTTATACTTTATTTTGAAACCGGGTCTCACGAAGTTACGAGGGCCTCACTAAGTAGCTGAGGCTGGCCGCGAACCCGGATCCTCCGGTCTCCGTCTCCCAAGTACTGGGATTACAAGTGTTCGCCACCACGCCCGACCTCACAGTTGCTTTTGACCTGACATTGATCTCATTATCCAACCTTATTTACAGACCAATGCCAGATATCTCCCTACCCACTCCATCTGACTGAATTGTTACTCCCCCCATTCATAGGTTGGAGTCCTTACCCCCAAGGTGACTGTGTTTGGAGCTAGGATCTTTATTTTTTATTTGTGTGTGTGTGTGTGTGTGTGTGTGTGTGTGTGTGTGTGTGTGTTACTAGGAATGGAACCCAAGGGCATTCTACCTCTGAGATACACCCTCATCCCTATTTCAAAACAGGGTCTCACTAAGTTGCAGAGGGCCTCACTAAGTTGCTGAGGCTGGCTGGGAACCCGTGATCCTCCTGTCTTAGCCTCCTGAGTCCTGGGATTATAAGCGTGCGCCACCACGCCTGGCTTGGAGCTAGGGTCTTTAAGAAGCACTTACAGTTAAATGAGATCAGAGGGATGAAGACCTGGTCCAATATGACTAACGTCTTTAGAAGATGAGGAAGAGACAGCAGGGATGTGTGTGCCCATGTGAGGACACAGAAAGAAGGCGGCGACATGCACAGCAAAGAGAGAGGCTGTAGGAGAGGCCAACCCTGCAGACAGCTTGGTTTTTGCCTTCCAACCTCCAGACCTGTGAGAAAATAATTTTCCATTGTTGAAACCACCCAGTCAGTGGGTATTTTGTTATTAGCCCTAGCCGGCTAATATAAAGGCCGTGCCTCATATTCCAGATCTGATGCTCAGACACCATCCAATATCTTCCTTCTTTTATTCTTTCACTTATTAGGTAGTATAACATAGTATGAAATTTCCCAGTATGTGTTCCACTGAATACTAGTCCTGCAAGATATTCTGGGCTCTGAGGTTATATAGTATATATATAGTATATAATATCAGATATGTTATATATAGTATGTAGTATATACTCTATATTATATATAGTATGTAGATATATAGTATATAACCTCAGATATGTTATATACTCAGAAAGTGTAAGTATTTCTATTTGCACTTTCACAAAGCACAGTTTCATAGGGAAGACTCCAAATGTATTGCAAGAGAGAAATGTGTTTAAAGTTGTTTAAGTGACCATTCACCAGCATTGGGGTTTGACTATTTCTTTATTGACTAATACCTGCTGATACCTAGGAAGCATGTGTTCAGAAAGGCTGATCTTGTTTTTCAAAGCAAAGACTTGAAATCAACAGCTCTGCCACTTGCTTTGTGAAACTTAGCTTTCACATCTGCTAAATGAGGTTAATTAATAATAACTACCTGGAGCATTATTTGCAGATGAAATAAGAGAATCAGTGTAAAAGGCTAGCAGAGCATCATGCTGTTTTTATTTCCTCGTCTTCATTCATTTGCCAGTTCAGGAACTCAAGATGCACGTATTTGTTGAGTGCCAAAGTACCATTGCCGGATAGAAATATTCCTGCCTTCCTGATTCTCCTGTTGTTCTCTCTATATATGTGCTGAGGTCTCGGATTCCTGGGAAAGCTCAACTCCTACCACTTGCAACTCTTTTTCTCAACCTCTGCTTTTATGAAAGATGACATGGCTTTCCTCCTCTGGCCACTGGGAAGGCAGGCTAGCTCTATCTTATTAAGTGTGTAAGTGCTTGCTGTGTGGGCCCATAGACTTCTGAAAAGTGAAATTCAAAACCACCAGTGGTGCATCTAGGGCCGAGGAAGCAAGGTGCCAGGTTAACCCACAGCACTGCCCAGGCCAATACCAGGTCTGCTTGGTCAAAGACAGAAACGTACTATGGGGCAGCTCCGCTGTGGGTCTCTTAGCCTCAAAGTTCTTGAAAGCTCAAAGCCTTTGGTAGCTTTCATTTGGCACATTCAGAATTAACTCTTATGAGAAACACTGCTCTATAAGAATCATACTGCAGAATAAATTCCACCAAGTTAAAAATTACTGGGAGAATCAGTATTTGTCAAGTGCATTCTTTGTGAGAGGCTCTGCGTTAAGTCCTATATGGCCTCACTGAATCTTTGCTAATGACTCAATTATTACCCCCATTTCACAGATGAGGAAACTGAGGCACAAAGACATTAATTTGCTGAAGCCACACAAGTAGAAAGTGGTGGAGCCAGAATTTGAATGCAGGCAGTCTGATTCCAGAAGGCAGACTTCATCACTGTGGTCTTCCCATTACAACCAATTACTACCTTCATTTTACAAATGTGGACACTGAGGCTCAGAGGAGGGAAATTATGTGACCAAGCCACACAGATAGTAAACGACAGAGCCAAAATCGGACCCTAGGTCTCCCTGGCGCCAAAGCGTTCATTCTTTTCATATTGAGCAATGGCTCCTCCCTGCTATGTGGGCCTGCGTGCAGCTCTACACATGAAATGTGAAGTATCTGGTTGCAGCCTGGAGATGATACGATGCACAGTGGTTAATTTGCCCCGCTCTCCCCATCATTTGCAGATGAGTCTTACAGCATTAAAGTAACTTGCCAAGAGCGCACAGCTCTGTGTGTGGGGGCCTCGCTTCCCACCCTTCCCCCGCGCGTTGGACTCTAGCCTGAAAAACTCTTTCCTCCACTCTTCCCCTTGCTAAATCCTACCCATCACTCGGATCTCAAATGCCACCTCCTTAGGGAGATGTTCTCTGGCTCTCCGAACTAGTTTAATATCTCCTTTGTGGAGATTTTCAGAGCATCCTTCAGTTTCTTTCTTATTTGAAACTGTCTTTTTGTGTGGTTATTTTATAAATCTCTGCTTTCCCCTAGCTAGGTTGTTCGCACTCTGAGGCCACAGCTCATATGGGTGTTGTTCGGTAAGATCACTGGTGCTTATTACTGTGTTTAGCATATAGCTGACACTCTAAAAATGGTAGTTATTATTGTAGATAACACAATATATATGCATACATATATGTTTATATATAAATTATATATGTATTCATTAGGTCCATCCAGCTCCTTCTCATGAATGCATCAATCAGAGAGATGTCAATTAGCAGCATGACTGTTGCGGTTCTCCGATTACTTACTCTTGGCAGACACTGCCAATCAGTCATCATGTCTCTTCTGCTGAGACCCAAGGGAGCCTCAAAATCCTTCTCCAGGTAGTGGTCCAGGCAGCCACTGTCAATTAATTGGACTTGACCCAACAGATGAAACTTAGACATTCGAGGGAGGAAACTTTCTCAGGTATTATGTACAACTACAGTTTTCTGCAACTGGACTCATCTGGAGGTGCTGCGGGTGTGGCTCAGTGGTAGCTCACTTGCCTAGCATGTTTGGTTTGATTCCCAACATCTCAGGAAAAAAATTCACTGGGTAGCTAAAAACATACTGATGCTTGGTGTTGTCTTCCAGAGATGCCAATTGATTTGAATGGACTGAAAAACCACTGGCTAACCAAAGGGGGTCTATTCTGATCGATTCTTAGCTGTATTTCATTTGTCCTTGTGTCCTGCGCATTCTGTTTATTTTCTCTTAATGTGTCATGTGTAATTACTCTACTATGGTGAGCTGGGCATTGGAGATATGGAAATGATGGCCTTGATTGTCCAGTAGCTCTCATACTCATGAAGGGGACAGGCAGGCATAGGGAACTAGTGAAAGAGAGAGATTGTTATGAATTAATTTGTGGATGCATGAAAGTATGGGGGGAATTATGGCAGAGGAAGAAATAAATTCTACCTGTGAGGATCTGGGAAATCATTTTGGAGGAGGTTAGAGTTGAACTAACTCTTAAGGGACAGGTGGCCGGAAAACCAAGTGAATCCAAATCGTGGAAGACTTTGAATGCTAGACAAATGATGAGGAGCCAACAGAGCAAAGGAAGCAACGTGATGTTCAGAGCTGTCTTCAGGAAACCAACTTTGGCAGCAGGATAGAGGATACGTTGGAGAAGGTTGATCAAGACTAGAGGCTTGGTGCAAGTCTGGAGTCTGAGTCATGGCTGTGGACATGGGGTGTTGAGGGGGAAACATATACCTGAATCGGGGGTGGAATAGGATTTTGGCAATGTGGGCTAAATGTTGAATATGACTCATAAGGGAAAGCTATGAAAGTTAATTATGTACTTGATGTGAGCTCCTTGGAAATAGCAGTCACTATTTATTGTGTTCCTAATCTGGCTGGGGTTCTTGGTTAAATATTTTACATATGCCTTCTCATTAATCCTCATAACAATTCCATTTGTGTTTATTTCCATTTTCGGGATGAGGATACCGAAGTTAGAAATATATTAAATAACTTTTCCAAGGTTATGAACCCAGTAAGTGGCAGAGCCAGGATGCAAACACAGCTAGTTTAATCCAAGAGAACACACACATTGAACTGCTATGATTCTGTCTTAATTATCGCTCTATTACA
Organism: Glis glis; assembly: GCA_004027185.1. Taxonomy (NCBI): domain Eukaryota; kingdom Metazoa; phylum Chordata; class Mammalia; order Rodentia; family Gliridae; genus Glis; species Glis glis. Next base: position 19,421 of record PVJS01028335.1, read on the forward strand.
GTGGTTCTCAACCAGCAGGAACATTTAGCAATTTCTCTAGACAGTTGTGGCTAGCCAGGGGTGTTGCTGCTAGAATTTAGTAGGTAGAGCCCATGGATGCTTCTAAAAGTCCTACAACACAACACAGTGTCCACCTCAACCATTTCAACAAGAAAGACTTATCTGGTCCCAAATGTCAGTAGTGCTGAGGTTGAAAATCTCTGTTCTATTCCCAAGGCTTAGCTCCTATGGCCAGTGCCTGGCACAGAATAGGCTCAATGTACATGTTTGTTGAACTAAGTAGAGCTACGGAGTGTACATTCATATGTGTATATTTATGTAAATTTAAACACATATGAATAAAGATCTTTATACATATACACACTTTATCCTGATGTGTTCTCCTGATCACAGAAATTTCTCTGTGCGTGTCATCTTTATTTTCTGTCAAATCTGTGGCTTTGGGGTGATGTTTCTCATTTATCCTGTTCCATGTCTTATCTCCTGTAGCGATGCCATCTCCTGGCATGGCTACCATCCCACAGATAGGAATTTCACGTTAAATCCTCCAGTTGCTGGACTGATTTAGGGAAGATTCGGGGGTGTTTGAGTGTCTTTCTTTTTTGTTCCTACCCATCTTGTTGGAATTCATCGCATCATCCCCAAGCTCCTAGAGTGATTACATGGTATGGGCGAGTGGGAAGGGGGGGCTCAACATTTACTTTGGAGGATGAACTGCCTGCTCTGGCCCACCAAAGGCACTCCCGAAATAATCGGATCTATGTCAAAGCTTGCCGAATGAGATGATTGTGGCTGGAAGCCTCAGTTCCCATCCAGAATATTACATATCCTGAACTTGGTTATGTGGGCTCAGAAAGTCCTATCCTCTGTTGTAAACCAAATGGACTTTGCAAATCCATCCTGATTACATTACCCTATATCACATTTCCAGCTGACAGCTGTTGCTCAATCTTCTCCTACCCCCAGCCCCTGTTATGCACTTGGATTTTTTAATTAAACATTTTTTAAAAAATGATAGCCACTTAAGAGCTTTGCTCATTTCCCCAACTCTTAAATTCCTCATTTTAAGTCCATTTTGTCATAATTGCCTTTGGTGCAGCTGCAATTAGAGAGAGAAGAGAGGAATACTTACTTGCGGTGGTGTGTGTCAGCAATAGAAGCAGTATTCAGAAAGAGCTGGGGTACAGGGGGGTCATTTGGATCTGCTTCATGATGGGAGATGACTTAGCTTCTTCATGAACCCTAAAATCTACCTGCAGGGGTGGACTTTGATCCAGCCAGACTCTCCAAAATGCACAAGAACAACCTAGTGAGAAAGGGGTTTTCTTACAATTTGCCCAGAGCTGCATCTTCACTTCCGTTGGACCTTCCTGATCCTTTGAGTTGTTGGACATGATGGCGTGTCATACATCTGGTGGCCTATCAAGGCAAGTGTGAACACCAGATGGAGTTGAAAATCCCTTGGGACAACTCTCCCATCTCTTGCTCCAGATATGATTTTATTTGATAAGTGGTGATAGTATCAGCATGCATCATTTTAGACAACAGGAAACCGAACCAACAAACATTTGAAAAGTTCAGAGACAAAGCTTCGATCTCAGAAAGTGCTGACCCTAAAGACAAGGTTTCTCGCCATGTTTCTTCCTGGCTTCATGCTGAGTCTCTTCTCTTTGTTCCCAAGATGCAAACCAACAGATGGCCCCCAACTGACCATGGTTCCATTGTGATTTTTCAGTCTGATGATGGTGTGAAAGTGATATACATTCAGTAGAAATCAAACTTCTGCTTTTGGATTTTGATCTTCTCTTGGTCTAGTGATATACTGTACACTACTCTTATAATATTGGGCAGTGGCACTGAGCCACAGGGAGGCTCTACAATCTGTACTCTACAATGTGCTGTGTTCCAAGCTGTGATGTTTAGTAGGTTAGGTTTATTAAGTGCATTTTTTTTTGCAGTGTTGGAGTTCAAACCCAAGGCTTCATGCATGTTAGGCAAGCACTCTACCACTGAGCTACATCCCCAGCTCTATTAATTGCATTTTCGACTTACAGTATTTTCAACTTGTGATGGGTTTATTTGGATGTAATTCTATTGTAAGGGGAGAAGCGTCTGTATTTCATTTTTTCTCTGTGCTTCTTTCTCATTTCTTCCTAGCTTTTGTCCAGTGTAATCTACATAAGAATCGTTCTTGGTGGGTAAGTAAGCTTGTTTTTTATATGTCTTCTAGCATGTTTTGCACGCTGCTATTTATCTGGTGATGTAAATGACTATAGAGTTTTTAAAAAGTTTGAAATACATATGCAGCCTATATAATTTTTTATCATTAATCAAGGATGTTGCCATGAAAATGAATGTAGCAAATGATGAGCTATTATCTTCTCAAACAAAGTGACATATTTTGAGTGCTTAGAGCTAATGAAGCTCCCAGCATCCTGGTTTGCACCTTCCAGTTTGTAATGTTCGCAGAGCCACAAAGAAGTAATTGTTGTCATCAAATGTTATGAAAGAAAACATTTATTCAGCAGCCTTTATGAGCTAGGGACTGTGCTATGTGCGCCCTGCTTGCACATATATTTTTTTTAATCCTCTCTAATAAAATATTCTTGATTCTTGGACCTCCACGTCAAGAGAAGAATGAGAGATTACTTTTGCCTTCGCAAGCTTTTCTGTTTCATTGCTGGTATCTTCAGCAGTTGTTGTGGGAAATCTCTCTAAAATGCCAGGCATAACAATTGGTAATGCTTCACACATAATGGGCCTGTTTGCAGATGAAGTTACAATGTGCTTCTCACATCCGTTCTGAGAAATGCAAAGCTTTGCACCGCCTGTCTACTTTTCTGGACTTCCACTTCCATGTTTATTACACAAAATCTGAATTTGTAACAATATCTAAAAATCTACTTTGTTCACAAAATATTATACTTCCAGCAGCTACCATTTTAACATCGTTTCTATACTACTTTCCTATGAGTAAGACAAATTTCATGAATTTAGCTGGCACTAAAGTTCTATGGCTCTTGCTGCCTAAAAAAAAAAGTCTCCTACATTTATTCACTTCTCTCTATTTTCTCGGCCATGGTTCCAATCATTTTCCAAACTTTATTTCTCAGTGCACTCCTGCAATAAATGGGAGATGTTTCGAGTGCTTTCTATGTGCCAGATACCGTTAGGGTCCTTCATACATACACTTGAATCTAATTCTAATAACAACTTTGAAGATAGGAAGTATTTGTATACACATCTTACACCGAAACTGAGGCACCAAGAAGTTAGTATGTTTTGCCTACGATTTATAAGTGTCTGAGGTAGGAATCCAACCCAGGCAGTCTGATGCTAGAGCTTCATGCCTTGGACCACCACCCATTTAACACTTCTGCATTTATGCAGGCATCTCCTAACTGGTTTCCCTGCATTTACTCTTCACCTTCTAGGAAGCTGAAAGTTACAGCACTCTGGAATTTATGGCACTTTGTAAATTGGGTGCAATGAGCTTTGCATGAGCTGCCACCTTGCAGCGGGTGCAAAGCTCATTTTGCCTAGAATGCAGTGTTAGTAACTGCAGTCTTCATGCCGTGCTTTTAGATCTCTGGACTTATTCATTAGACATACCTGTAAGGGGTTGTACCCCTGGGTCTCTTTCTCCATATTTCCTTCTTCCTGTGCTCAGAGTGTGGATTTTAGGTGCTGTTACAACAATGAAGAAAAGGTAACTATGAAATGTGATGGATGGGATAATTCGCTTGTGTCTGGTCATTATTTCCCTAAGTGTGTACATCAAACACATCCAAACAACATGGTGCACACCATGAATATGCACAAGAAAATAATTTATTTTAATCATCTCCTCTTCTTGCTTGAGACTCCCAATAGCTTTCCTCTGCTTTAAGTATAAATTCTAGATTATTTATACTTATCCTTAAATATAAATTCCTTATTTATATAATTCCTTATAATAATTTTTATTTATATTTATAATTTTTTTGCGGTACTAGGGATTGAACCCAGGGGAGTTCTACCTCTGAGCTACACCCCCGGCCCTATTTTTTTACACTTTATTTTGAAACCGGGTCTCATGAAGTTGCGGAGGGCCTCACTAAGTAGCTGAGGCTGGCCGCGAACCCGGATCCTCCAGTCTCAGCCTCCCAAGTACTGGGATTACAAGCGTGCGCCACCACGCCCAGCTTAAATAATTACTTCTTACCCGCTGCAAGTCTCTGCAGCGTCTGGCCTTGCCCACCTTCCAGCATCATCTTGCTAGGGTCGCTCTTGCCTCGTGCACTGTCTTATCACATTGAAGACTAAGTCATGCCTTAACCTCCTACAGGCTCCTTTGCACTTGCAAAAGCAGTTGTTCCCTGTGGCTTGTTCAGATTACTCTCCTCATGTTCTGAGTCTCAGATCTTACCACCAACGGTTCTCTCCTAGCCTTGGACATCAACGAGCCTTCTCCCTTTGCTTTATTCATACCTCCCTGATTTTCCCTTTCCATCTTTGTGGGCTTCTTTCCCCACAAAGGGGGGGGGAAGGGGGTTGGGATCCACCACCATCTTCTCAATTCATAAACTCTTCTGTGATTAAGTAAACCTATGGCTTAAACGAATACTGCTTTGGATTATTGCCAAATCTCATTCTCAAACTCCACGCTGGCCTTCCAATTCTTGTACCCAGCTGACTTCTAGATGTCTCTTCTGGAAACGTGCCCAGGAACTTGAAGTTCAGCGTGTCCAAATCTGTGTCCATTATTTCCTCTTGTAACCTGCCAACTGCTCTTTTATTTCCACAGTAAATGGCTTTTCCATCCCTCGAGTCATTTGTACCAGAAACCTCAAGGTCATCCTTAACCTTCCCCTCTGACTTACCAGCTCTGTGTGTCCTGTCAAATCAATTTTAAAAGTTTCTACTGAATAAACGTTGTCCTCTCTTTTCCTATTATCCTTGACTTGGTCCAGACATAGATCACCTCTCATCTGAAATATTGCAAAAGTCATCCAAGTGGTGCACCTTCTAGTTCATTCTCCATACCCCCTCTAAACAAGAGGAATCAGATCAGAGGGCTTAATTTAGTGTGATCAATATATATGAGAGGTAGGTAGGTACACCCAGCAAATACACTCTCAGTGACTTGATGATATGACGTCTCCTGACTTACTCTTGGTTACTTCGCAGAGCCCCACCATTTCTATATTGACAAAGACAACAGTAGAAAAGCAACAGTGGCCATAGCTGCCTCCATCGCTTTCCTACATCCACCTCCAGAATTTATGGCATCTGGAAATTGGGCACAATTCAAACCTTTCAAACATCTTATTTAATCCATTCATTCATTTGAAAGTGCCCTTCAAGGTAGTAGTGGATTTTTAAAAAATCCATGCCTTCCTAAGAGGACTCAGCTTCTTTTTGTAAATCAGGGTCCCTGCTCCACTGGCCAGGGGGGTGGACTCAAGCAAGGCGAAGTGGGTTTTCCATTGGGATTTTAAATTTTAAAGTTTGACATAAAAATAGAACAAAATTTTGGGGGTTCATTGACCTCTGTGCTGGCCTCCATATGAGATGGTTTAGTTGTCTTTTCAACCAGTCCCTCAATGCTGTGCAGATTTCTGACCTGACACAGGTTCTGTTTCCAAGGCTGGGTAATCTCAGCCTCCGGTATTCTGTCTGTTCTGTGAGCTGCTGAAATATCTGGCCAATAAGTTCTTCTTCCTCCTCCTCTTGCTGCTGCTGCTGCTGCTCCTCCTCCTCCTCTTCTTCCTCCCTTGTCTTACATTCATCAAAGTGGATTTCAGTTTTCTGTAACCATAGAACCCCAATTGGTGCAGAAATCATCTGGGGATGACCTGTGCTTTGGAGATGGAGAAACTGAAGACTGTCAGTAACTTGCCCCAGGTCCTACAGTGAGCTAGTAGCAGAATCTGGATTAAAAGGATATTTCATCATTCCAAGGTGTATTGGACAGGGTTCTCTAGATTAACAGAATACACAGAATGAGTATATTTTTTAAAAAAAGGATTTATCAGATGGCTTACAGTTTGCAGCAATGTAGTCCCAGGTTCTGACTACACGTGGAGGGTCAGAGGAACCAGTAGCTGGTCGAACGGTCTAAGAGCTGGAGTCTTAGGATTGGAGCAACCACTAATTCAGTCCCAGTCCAAGACGTGAAGATCAGGAAGCTTCTTCGGAGAAATGATGGTGGAGTTTCAGTTCCAAGAGCAGGAGGCCGAGAAGATCGAGCTCTTCGGAGAAAGGCGGAGCCGGCGG
>PVJS01028336.1:0-10664 GCA_004027185.1 Glis glis
CCGCAACTTCGTGAGACCCGGTTTCAAAATAAAGTATAAAAAAAATAGGGCCGGGGGCGTAGTGTGGAGGTAGAACACCCCTGCGTTCAATCCCCGGTACCGCAAAAAAAAAAAAAAAGTAAACACAAGAGATTATCTCGATAAAACATAAAATCTTTTTTTTTTTTCGGTACCGGGGATTGAACCAGGGGCCTTCTACCTCTGTGCTACGCCCCCGGCCCTATTTTTTTATACTTTATTTTGAAACCGGGTCTCACGAAGTTGCGGAGGGCCTCACTAGGTAGAGAGAGAGAGAGAGACAGGGAGAGAGAGAGAGAGAGAGAGAGAGCATGTGCTGAGGCTGGCCGCGAACCCGGATCCTCCGGTCTCTGCCTCCCAAAGTACTGGGATTACAAGCATGCGCCACCACATCCGGCTCATAAAATCTTTTTTTAAAACAGCATTTGGAGCCGGACGTGGTGGCACATTCTTGTAATCCCAGTATTTGGGAGGCGATACCCCAGGATCGCAGGTTCACGGCCAGCCTCGGCTACTTAGTGAGGCCTCCGCAACTTAGTGAGACCCAGTTTCAAAATAAAGAATAAAAAATAGGGCTGGGGGTAGCTCAGAGGTAGAATGCCCCTGGGTTCCATCCCTAGTACTGCAAAAAAAAAAAATAGCATTTGGAAATGCGCAGAGCAGAAAACCTTATTGTTTCAAATACAGAAGTCAGAGACAGCAGAAACAGGAAATTACCTTAATAAAATGCAATTTTTTAGCCAGGCGTGGTGGCGCACACTTGTAATTCCAGTACTTGGGAGGCTGAGACAGGAGAATCCGGGTTTGCAGCCAGCCTCAGCAACTTAGTGAGGCCCTGTTTCAAAAAAAGAATAAAATTGGGCTGGTGGGTTCAATCCCCAGTACCGCAAAAAAAAAAAAAAAGAAAAACCTTTAAAATTTTCTTTTAATTTTAACCTGCTTTATCATATACAAAATTTCTTTCATAAATTTTTTTTGGCAGTATCAGGGATTGAACCTAGGGGCATTCTACCTCTGAGCTACACCCCCAGCCCTATTTTTTATTCTTTATTTTGAAACAGGGTCTCACTAAGTTGCGGAGGACCTCACTAAGTAGCTGAGGCTGGCCGCGAACCTGGATCCTCCGGTCTCAGCCTCCTAAGTACTGAGATTACAAGTGTGTGCTACCACGCCTGGCTATAAGTTTTATTTTTTATTTTTGTGTGTGTGGTACTGGGGATTGAACCCAGGGGCATTCTACCTCCGAGCTACACCCCCAGCCCTATTTTATTTTTTATTTTGAAACAGGGTCTCACTAAGTTGTGGAGGGCCTCACTAAGTTGCTGAGACTGACTGCGAACCTGCGATCCTCCTGTCTCAGCCTCCCAAGTACTGGGATTACAAGAGTGCTCCACCATGCCTGGCCATAAGTTTTATCCTTTACAAATCATTTGCGACTTCCTCAAACCCTCTGCAACTTGCTTAACATTCTGATTTTTGTTCTTGTATTTCTTTTCCTCTATGGGATAACTCCAGTCATTAAGAACAAAAATCTTACCATAAAAAATTCTTTCCTACCTAAAAGTGTTTTCCTTTTTCTTTTAACTTTTTATATTAAAATACTCCTTTCCTTTGGACAGTCTGAGGCTCTTGTTGGAGCTATTAGCTCTGCCTTTTGAGCTGATGTTCCAGGCAGCAAAGCTTTGGCTTTCAGCACCTGCTGTCTGGTGACCATGGCGTATCCAGCTGTCCACTAGTCATTGTCCATGAGGCTGCTTCCACTGGTGAAAAGGTGTCAATCTGGCTCTGCCATAGGCTGATCAGACGAGTCCAACCTGCTGGAGTCAACAGTGTTCAAGATCTCCAGCAGTCACGTTGTACTGACCCGTCATCACTGCTGGCAACAGAGTCACTGGGTTTAGGGGGGACACGGTCTTAAGGCTGACATTTGGGTTGTCTAGTAGGATGGCCTGGTATTTCCCATTTTTCCAGTACTTGACCAGGAACTATCCTTCTGTTCTAATAGGACCAGTCCTTGGTGGGGAGCAAACACAGTAATAGGTGGCCCTAGAGTAAACTTTTTTAGCCTCTAATAGTAAGTCACAAGTGGTAGCTACTGTTCAACAGCAGGGAATCATCCTGAGTGGTCCAGCTGCTTTGGCAGGTAAGTTCGTGGCTGCACTGTCTCCCCTAATATCTGTAAATGCTCCTGGCTGCACTGTGTCTCCTAATATCTATAAATGCTTCCAGGGCTGTACCTTATTTTTCATGCACATACGATTTGAACTCCTAAGTTAATCAGATTTAGTACAGGGGCTGCCAAGTGGCTTTCTTTTAGTTTCTCAAATGCAGTTTGCCACTCTGAGGCCCAAGTCAAAGGCCCTGTCTGTGTTTGTTTTAAAGCCCTCATACAGGGTTTTACTATTAGTACAAAATATGGAGTTTAAATAAAACAGAATCCTGCCATTTCTAGGAATCCACATATATGTCCCCAATCTCTGGGTTCCCCAAGGCTCAAAACAGCCTATTTCTGATCTGACATCAGACTGGGTGCCTTGGCTGAATCTCAGACAGGTAACTTGTTTTTCCAAATTCCTTTTTACCTTATACTCACATGATTCCAGGTGGTTTAATATTGTAATAGTGTTTAAAAAGTCAGTATCGCCCGGCGTGGTGGCGCACACTTGTAATCCTAGTACTTGGGAGGCTGAGACTGGAGGATGTGGGTTCGCGGCCAGCCTCAGCTACTTAGTGAGGCCCTCCGCAACTTCGTGAGACCTGCTTTAAAAATAAAGGATAAAAAAAATAGGGCTGGGGGTGTAGCCTGGAGGTAGAATGCCCCTGGGTTCAATCCCTGGTACCACACACGCACACACAAAAATAAATAAATAAATAAAATAAAAAGTCAGTATCCATAATCGGGGCTGGCTATAAGCAAGTTATCCAGAAGAACTTCATGGTCCAACTGCAACTCTTCCATGTCCTTTATTACGCTTTTATTAAACAGAGCAGGGGAATTTTTAAATCCCTGGGATAAAACAACCCAGCAATACTGAAAGGTTACTAGGTTCCTGTCATTTATTTATTTATTTATTTTTATTATTTTTATTTATTTATTTATTTGTGTGGTACTGGGGATTGAACCCAGGGGCATTCTACCTTCGAGCTACACCCCAGCCCTATTTTTTTTTCCTTTATTTTGAAACAAGGTCTCACTAAGTTGCAGAGGGCCTCACTAAGTAGCTGAGGCTGGCTGTGAACCCAGATCCTCCGGTCTCAGCCTCCCAAGTACTGGGATTACAAGCGTGCACCACAACGCCCGGCTAGGTCCTGTCATTTAAAAGCAAACAGCAACTGAAATATCCTTTTCAGTGGGGTTTGGAAGAATACATCTTTTAAGTTCAGTGCTATAAACCAGCCATAATTACCTAGCATTCCAATCAGGAGAGTGCAGGGGAATGGGTAAAGCTGAATTAAGTCCTATTTTAAAAATCTGCACAGAAGAGCCGGGCGTGGTGGCACATGCTTGTAATCCCAGTGCCTGCGAGGCTGAGACAGGAGGATCGCAGGTTCACGGCCAGCCTCAGTTACTTAGTGAGGCCCTCTGCAACTTAGTGAGACCCTGTTTCAAAATAAATAATAAAAAATAGAGCTGGGGATGTAACTCGGAGGTAGAATACCCCTGGGTTCAATCTCCAGTACTGCAAAAAAAAAAAAAAATCTGCACAGAAGAGGCTGGATCTCTGCTGATATTTTCTTTATGGAGGTATTATGTCTTCTTGGGAAAGGCTATTCCTTTCTTTAATAAATCCTGATTGAGGTAGTGTTGACCATCCTTCCCAGGGTCCCATTGGCCCATATGGCCCTACTTACTTTTTCTTTTTTTTCAAAGACTTCTCACAAAGTGAGCCATTTTCTTTTTCTGTTTAGCAAAGGAGATTGGGACCAGAGTACACTTTCTAGGAATACCTGCAAATGAATTCACTGCTTCTCAGGTGAAAAGGTTAGATGAGCATTTAACTTGCACAAGTTTTGTCATATGAGAGGGATCAGAGAGTCCCCGCTGTCAATATTTGTCCATGGCTGTAGTAGGGGCTCTTTTTTTTTATACCTTTGTAGACGCAGCCAATAAGCACATGTTGGCTCTAGTGTTGGTTTCTTCCAGGCATTACACACCTTAAAGGTAACACAAATTAGCTGTGAAGGTTAATGTTAATTTCCCCCTTTACTCACTGAAAATTTTTTTTCCCCTTAATGTTTAGGTGCTCTGTCCAATCAGAGTTTTTTTGGCAGCTTCATATCAGAACATGCCAGGCAAATTTGCTCTAGAGATCTGGAGCATTCCTCACAACTCTTAGAGCAGTTTAAGAATCTTGTTTCAGAATCTACCCTATAACTGAGCTTCTTTTTCTCTCTGCAGATGCTAACAGGGCCAAAAGGCAGGTGTTTGCACAGGTGAGGACTGCCAAGTGCCTAGAGGCCCCCCGTTTTTATTTCATCACAGAGGCAAAATGCAGAGCCCCAGCTAGAAGTGTCTGCCTACAAGCTTTATGCACAGGAGGACAGCCACACAGGCAACCTTTTTTTTTTTTTTTTTTGCGGTACCAGGGATTGAACCCAGGGGAATTCTACCTCCAGGCTACACCCCAGCCCTATTTTTTTTATTCTTTATTTTGAAACAGGGTCTCACTAAGTTGCAGAGGGCCTCACTAAGTAGCTGAGGCTGGCCGCGAACCCGGATCCTCCTGTTTCAGCCTCCCAAGTACTGGGATTACGAGCACGCACCACCACGCCCGGCTCACAGGCAACCTTTCGAACTGTAGACTGGCTTTCTTCCTTTTTCCCTTACTAATGGGGTAGTGCAATTTGCCTTTCCCTTGGAAACTGGTGTTTTCCCAGCCAAACAAATCTTAAAAGGAGAGACTTTTCCCAATCTAGGGTTGTCCAGAGAGGGGAGATTGCTGCCTGTCTCTGCCTCTTTAGCCAGTGGGCCTGCAGCAGGGAGAGTGTGGGGGAAGGGAACAGGGCTGAGGTACCTACCTCCCTCTACCCCCACACACATACAGCTGATGGTCCTTGGAGACAGGGAGCCAGGGAGTTCTCATTTCTACACACAGATACTACACCTCAGTTGGCACAGATGAGAGAAGACAGGACCTGGAGATTACAGCCCAGCCCTAGGTCTGCAGGGCAGGGGAGCAGCCCTCAGTCCCTGAAGATAGGGGAGGAGGTACCACTTATTAGCACCAGGAGCAGAGAGGAACTGCAGATTTACACAGCCCCAGGCTGCAGACCATGGAAAAGCTGCCTGTCTGTGCTGCACCTGGGGAAAGTCGCCCAGGTGCCAGAAGGGAGTGACATCATCAAGGTACGCCACCATCTTTGCCGCCACTACTGAGGGCAAGGGAACCACTGCTTTTATAGCAGATGTCACTGCCCCAAAAGCCATAGCAGTGCAGCAGACAGGACAATCTTATCTCAAGCTTATTAATTCTTTCTTAACTTTCTTCCAGCTGAAACACCAGAAGTGGTGCTGTTCTCTGCACCCTTAGCTTAGATCCAGGCTGTTCAGACTCCTTATCCTGCACCTTTTATGCTCACAAAAATAAAAGACACCAAGCCGGGTGTGGTGGCGCACGCTTGTAATCCCAGTACTTGAGAGGTGGAGACCGGAGGATCTGGGTTCGCGGCCAGTCTCAGCTACTTAGTGAGGCCCTCCGCAACTTCGTGAGACCCGGTTTCAAAATAAAGTATAAAAATAGGGCTGGGGGTGTAGCTCGGAAGTAAAACACCCCTGGGTTCAATTCCTGGTACCGCAAAAATAAATAAATAAATAAATAAATAAATAAAAGACACCAGAATCATCTCTTTCCATTCAGCCATACTCAGAGTACTTCATATATCATCACCCACAATTTTTTACATACATCCACCAAATTATGTCACTGTAAAATCACACCCCCTTTTGGCTGGGCGTGGTGGCGCACACTTGTAATTCCAGTACTTTGGGAGGCGGAGACCGGAGGATCCGGGTTCGCGGCCAGCCTCAGCTATCTCGCTCTCTCCTTCTCTGTCTCTCTCTCTCTCTACTTAGTGAGGCCCTCCGCAACTTCGTGAGACCCGGTTTCAAAATAAAGTATAAAAAATAGGGCCGGGGGCATAGCGCGGAGGTAGAACGCCCCTGCATTCAATCCCCGGTACCGCCAAAAAAAAAAAAATCGCACCCCCTTTTTTTTTTAACTTTTACCCCTACAGTCATAAGCAACACTTTTAGCTGAAACCCTCAAAGAGATCCAGCAGGAGACACGAACAACACAGCACTGGGATTCCACAAAGGGAAAAAAAAGATACAAATAGACACACGGACAGAGTCAACCAGACAGGCCCACAGACAGACCGATGGGAATCTCCAGACAACAGATAAGCCGCGGGACAAGAATCCGCGTCCACAGATGGGGACCCGTCCCCTAGATGAGAATCCCTGGTTCCCACTTAGCCATGATTCCAGCACGAGAGGCGCCACAGAAGTTCCCACAAAGGGAACCAACCAAATGCCCCCCCACACCAAAAAGGGGGGCCAGATGTGAGGAATCAAAGAGCTATGAAGTGCACTCCAAGGGGAACTTACCCCATGGCCAAGGTTGTCGCGACTTACTGCATTCAGTTTCCTTCCTCCCAAATCAATCCGAATGACAGAGCAAGCTGTACTCACTCAGAGAGAGGGAAGTGAGGATTCCCCAGAGTGGAAAAGAATGTCATCTGCTGCTGGGAGCCTTGGGTCTCCCCTGCCCCTTGTGGGAGCGCACCCCTGCCCAAATGGTTCTTACCCAGGCAGTCTTCCTTGTCTCCCAAATCCAGAGCAGCCAACTCTACAAGTTTTCCCACCTCACCCCCTCAGCACAGTAAGAAGGTAAAAGAGAGCAGGCGTGGTGGTCCACACTTGTAATCACAGTACTTCGGGGGCTGAGATAGGATTTCAGGTTCGTGGCCAGCCTCAGCTACTTGTCAGGCCCTCGGCAATTTAGTGAGACCCTGTTTTAAAATAAAGAATAAAGGCCGGGCGTGGTGGCGCACGCTTGTAATCCTAGTACTTGGGAGGCTGAGACCGGAGGATCCGGGTTCGCGGCCAGCCTCAGCTACTTAGTGAGGCCCTCCGCAACTTCGTGAGACCTGGTTTCAAAATAAAGTATAAAAAATAGGGCTGGGGGTGTAGCTCGGAGGTAGAACGCCCCTAGGTTCCATCATCGCTACCGCAAAAAAACAAAAACAAAATCAAAATAAAGAATAAAAAATTGGGCTGGGGTAGAGCTCAGAGGTAGAATGCCCCTGGGTTCAATCCCCAGTACCACACATACACACACACACACACACACACATACACACACACACACACACACACACAAAGAGAGTGGAGGGGGAGTCCCTCGGAGTGCCTGGCCTGCTAAGAGCTAGGCGTGCCCTTGGGTCCTGCTGCAGTTGAGAAATTTGTAACCGAATCCCAGTACCTGCCCCATTTTGCTGAATAAAATAATTGGGGCAAGCCTTTGGGAAGAAGGAAAAAGAAATTTCTTGATTTTCTAGAAAACCGGAGAAGCCAGTGAACTTAAAAGTTCACAATCAAACCCTGAATTTTCCCCAAATAAAAGAATCAAGTCCCTTTTAAGAATTTGTTTTTCAGGGTCACGTGGGTTTGTCAGAAGAGACATAATTCAGCCAGGCCTGGTGGCGCAGACTTGTAATCCCAGTACTCGGGAAGCTAAAATAGGAGGAGGATCTTAGGTTCGAGGACAGCCTCAGCAAGTAGTGAGACTCTCATCAACCTAGCGAGAACCTGTTTCAAAATAAAAACAAAATAGTGCTGGGGGTGTAGCTCAAAGGTAGACTGCCCATGGGTTCAAACCCCAGTGCCAAAAAAAAAAGAAGAGACAATTCATGTCTAAGTCATCCTTGAGTTGGTTCTTCCTCAGACTCACAGGCGCCAGGTGTCCAGTCTTACTCCTTTGGTCAGTAAACTGCTAAGAGCCTGTTACTTGTTAACAAGGGGAAAAGGAGAGGGGCAGGAGGAAAAGAGGGAAGGAAAAATGTCAGCTTTGAGACAGGCCATCTGTTAGCTGCCAGGGTCGGAAGCAGGCTGCCATTACAAACTTAATTCGATTAAAAAAATCCACATAGTGCAGGGCAATCTGGTTCACTCGAAATCCAATTGATAGGCCGGGCGTGGTGGCGCTCACTTGTAATCCCAGTACTTGGGAGGCTGAGACAGGAGGATCGCAGGTTCGCGGCCAGCCTCAGCTACTTAGTAAACCCTCTGCAACTTAGTGAGACCCTATTTCAAAAATAAAGAATAAAAAACCAGACGGGGGGTGTAGCTCAGAGGTAGAATGCCCCAGGGTTCAAACCCCAGCACCACACACACACAAAGAAATCTAATTGATATAGGGTGTGATGGTGCACGCTTGTAATCCCAGTACTTGAGAAGCTGAAACAGGAGGATCGCAGGTTCACAGCCAGCCTCAGGAACTTAGTGAGACCCTCTGCATCTTAGTGAGACCATGTTTCAAAATAAAAATTAAATAGGACTGGGGGGGGGTAGCTCAGAGGTAGAATGCCCCTGGGTTCCATCCCTAGTACCACTAAAAAAAAAAAAATAATAATAATAATAATAATAAATAAATAAAATTGATTAAAATGTTAATCTCATCCAGAAAACTCCCTTAGAGAAACACCCAGAATAATGCAGAGCCAAGTGTCTGAGAATTGTGGCCCAGTGAGGTTGACACACACAGTTACCATCCATCTTTGTGTGTGTGTGTGTGTGTGGTATTGGGATCACACCCAGAGGAGTTCTACTTCTGAGCTACACCAGTCCTATTTTATTTTTTTATTTTGCTGAGTCCTCACTAACTTGTTTAGGCTGGTCTCAAACCTGCGATCCTCCTGTCTCAGCCTTCCAAGTACTGGGATTACAGGCATGCGCCACCACACCCAGCTAAAATTAACCATTTTAAGTGGTTTCATAAGCCGGGCATGGTGGCACATGCTTGTAATCCCAGTACTTGGGAGGCTGAGACAGGAGAATCCAGGTTCGTGGCCAGCCTCAGCTACTTAGGCCTCTGTAACTTAGTGAGACCCTGTCTCAAAATAAATAATAAAAAAAATAGGGCCGGGGGTGTAGCTCGGAGGTAGTATGCCCCTGGATTCAATCCCCAGTACTGCAAAAAAAGAAAAAAAGAAAAAAAAAAGAAAGCTACTAAGTGATTTCATGAAGGTTTGGGGATGTAGCCAGTGGTAGAGTGCTTGCCTAGCATGCTGGATGCCCTGGGTTCCATCCGCCAGCTCAAGGAAATGGAAGGCAGGCAGGCAGGCTTCCTTTGTTTCCAAAGTATCCCAAAGTCATGTGCGGCTCCAAAAGCATCCCTACCATGTATGTGTTTGCTCTCTGGCCTTTGATGAGCTGACAAGACCTAGTTACTGCTAAATTCTGCCCTCTGGATTAATTTAGCTCAGGGAGAGAGAGAGAGAGAGAGAGAGAGAGAGAGAGAGAGAGAGTATTGGTGCTAGGGATGGAACCAAGGTCTCCTGCATGCTAAACACATGCTCTACCACTGAGTTCTACCCCCAACCCCTGAGAACCATAGTGTGTGTGTCTGTGTCTGTGTGTCTATGTGTGTCTGTTGCTAGGGATTGAACCCAGGGGCATTCTATCACTGAGCTACACCACCAGCCCTTTTTATTTTGTATTTTGTTTGTTTCTTGTTTTTGTGGTATTGGGGATTGAACCCAGGGGTATTTTATCTCCAAGCTACACCGCCAACCCCATTTTACTTTTATCTTTAAACAGGGTCTCGCTAGGTTGTCGAGAGGTCTCACTACTTGCTGAGGCTGTCTTCCAACCTGCGATTCTCCTGTCTCAGCCTCCCAAGTACTGGGATTACAGGTGTGCGCCACCACGCCCGGCTTTTTATTTTGTATTTTGAAACAGAGTCTCACTAAGTTAATAGGCACTGGCCTGGAACCTGCCATCCTCCTGTCTCAGCCTCTTGAGTACTGGGATTACAGGTGTGTACCACTGTGCCTGGCTTGAGAACCACATTTTATTATTTCTGTTTGGTTTTTTTTGTGTGTGTGTGTGGTACTAGGGATTGAAATCAGGGGCATTCTACCTCTGAGCTACACCCCCAGCCCTTATTTTATTTTTATTTTGAAACAGGGCCTAGGTTGATGAGAGTCTGACTACTTGCTGTGGCTGTCCTCAAACCTGTGATCCTCCTGTCTCAGCCTCCCAAGTACTGGGATTACAAACGTGCACCACCATGCCCGGCTAAGAATCATATTTTAAAGGATATCTTAAGTTAGTGATAGATAACATATTCCAATTGATAATGTCAAGTTTCAGTCTTGAATTACGCATCATCAACAACAAAAATAGTACCTCAGGGTGTCTCAGGCATCTCTGATAAATTGGAGGGTGGTACACAAAGTTCCCCCATTGAGGTACACCAATCATGAGGATCAGGCAGGAGAGTGGCAGGATTCAGGATGTCGCATTTCGGAATGTGAGAGAGCCGGGTGTGGTGGCGCACGCTTGTAATCCCAGTACTTTGGGAGGCGGAGACTGGAGGATCCGGGTTCGAGGCCAGCCTCAGCTCGCACACACTCTCTCTCTA
>PVJS01028336.1:10764-25679 GCA_004027185.1 Glis glis
AAAAAAAAAAAAAAAAAAAAAGGAATGTGAGAGGGCGAGAGTAACAGGATTTCAGAAGGGATCCACCTGCTGGCTGAAGGAGCAGTGTGATTTCGCCAGTGACAATGTCCCTGCTGTGGGAGGAACCGTGAGGACAAATGGAGGCCTAGAGCTTGTTAGGCAGAAGATTCCAGAGTTTTGTTTTTCTTACTGTGCTGGGGGTGGAGCTCAGGGCCTCGTACTTGCTAAGCAGGTGCTCTGCCACTGAGCCACACTCCAGCCCAAGCTTCCAGCTTCGCAACTGCAGCCACTGCCCTAAGACAAGGAGGATAAAACTTTGCACCTTTATTTACCATGTGGTATGGAACTAGATCTGTCTGTCTGTCTATCTATACATATATATACACACACATATATATGCATACATATATATATACACATTACTAAGCATGTGCTCTACCTTTGAACCATACCCCCAGCCTACTAAGCATACCCTAGTCCCCCCTTTTTTGCGTGCGTGCGTGCGTGCGTGCGTGTGTGTGTGTTACTGGAGTTTGAACCCAGTGATGTTTTACCTCTGAGCTACATCCCCAGTCCTATTTTAATTTTTATTTTGAAACAGGACCTCATTAAGTTGCTGAAAGCCTTGTTAAATTGCCGAGGCTGGGCTCAAACCTGTGATCCTCTTGTCTCAGCTTCCTAAGTACTGAGATTACAGGCATGTACTACCACACCTGGACTCCTAGACCCTTTTATTTTTTATTTTGAGAAAGGGTCTTGCTAACTTGCTGAGGGTCTGGCTGAGTTGCTGAGGCTGACCTCAAACCTGCAATCCTCCTGTCTCAGCCTCCCAAGTACTGGGGTTAAAGGAGTGTGCCACCACACCCTGCTCTATTTCACTTATTTTCTTTTTTCCTTTTCTTTTATTTATTCTATTTTGTGTATGTGTGTGTGGTGCTGGAGATTGAACCCAGGGGCATTCTACGTCCAAGCTACCCTCCCAGCCCTATTTTATTATTTTTTTTTGGAAACAGGGTCTTGCTAAGTTGCTGATAGCCTAAGTTGCTAAGGCTGGCTTTGAACCTGCAATCCTCCTATCTCAGCCTCCCAAGTACTGGGATTACAGGTGTGCACCACCACACTTGACTTCTATTTCACTATTTGTGTGTGTGTGTGTGTGTGTGTGTGTGTGTGTGTGTGTGTGTGTTACTAGGGATTGAACCCAGGGGCATTCTACCTCCGAGCTACACCCTCAGCCCTATTTTTTATTCTTTATTTTGAAAATAAAAGGAGAATGGGTAGCTCAGAGATAGAGTATCCCTGGGTTTGATTCCTAGTACCAAAAAAGAAAAAAAAAGAGGGAGAAATTAAAGTTCAAACTCCTCAGTCTCCAATTTCCGACCCTGGGAAGTGGCCTAACAGTGGGTAAAGTATGTGCTTCGTTGCCCGGCTGCTGGGATTCCAGCATTTCCACTTCCTCACCATGCCTCAGTTTCCATAAATAAACAAATAATAAGTAAAATAAATAAATAAAATGGTACCTTCACATATGGTAATTTTGAGGATGAAATGAGGTTTTTTTGTTTGTTTGTTTGTTTGTTTTCTTTTTTGGTATTGGGAATTGAACCCAGGGTGTTGTTTTTTTTTTTTTTGTACCTCTGAGTTATACCCCCAGCCCTTTTTATTTTTTGTCTTGAAAAAGGGTCTTGCTAGGTTGCTGAGAGCCTTAGTAAGTTGCTGAGCCTATCCTCGAACCTGCAATCCTCCTGTCTCTGCCTCTCAAGTACTGGGATTGCAAGCATGTGCCACCATGCCCAGCTTTGAAATTAGTTATTCACATAAAATACTTATAATAGTGCCTGTGAGTCAGTCATGGTGGCATACACCTGTAATCCCAGTACTTGGAGGCTGAGACAGGAGGATTGCATGTTCGAAGTCAGCCTCAGTAACTTAGGCTGCCAGCAACTTAGCAAGACCCTGTTTCCAAATTGAAAAATAAAATAGGGCTGGGGGTGTATCTTGGAGGTAGAATGCTCCTGGGTTCAATTCCTAGCAACACACACACACACACACACACACACACACACAAATAGTGCGTGGAGTATAGTAGATGGTCATTAAATATTGTCTTTTTTTGGAAGTGGGGATTTTGAACCCAGGAGCATTCTACCTCTGAGCTACACCCTCAGCCCTTTTTATTTAATTAGTTAATTAATTGATTTATTTATTGGTATTGGAGACTGAACCCAGGGACATTCTACCTCTGAGCTACACCCCCAGTCCTATTTTATTTTTATTTTGAAACAGGGTCTTGCTAGGTTGATGAGAGTCTCACTACTTGTTGAGGCTGGTTGAACCTGTCTCAGCCTCCCAAGTACTGGGATTACAAACGTGCACCACCACGCCTGGCTCCTTTTTATTTTTTATTTGGAAACAGGGTCTTGTTGCCAGCATCCTCTACCTTCACTATCTCCTATGCTCCAGCCATTTGAACCGCCAATATTTAGCCTTCCCTGTGACATTTTATGCCTCTGAGCTCTGAACATGCTGTTTCTCCTTTCCTACACACTCACCATTGCTGAATTTGTCTGCCTGGGGAACTCCTATTCAGCTGGCACCAACCAGCAACTGTACCACTGCCCCCCACCCCGCCTCTCCTAGGTTATAGAGGCCAATTTTCTGCTGCTCTTGAGTCAAAGCTTCTCTCTCTCTCTCTCTCTCTTCGTTTTGTTTTGTTTCATTGTTGTTATACTGGGAATTGAACCTAGGAACATTCCATCTCTGAGTTATACCCCAGCCCTTTTTTAATTAATTAATTAATTAATTAATTAGTTATTTTTTTGCGGTACTGGGGATTGAACCCAGGGGCATTCTACCTCCAAGCCACAACCCCCAGCCCTATTTTTTATTCTTTATTTTGAAACAGGGTCTCACTAAGTTGCGGAGGGCCTCACTAAGCAGCTGAGGCTGGCCGCAAACACGGATCCTCCTGTCTCAGCCTCCCAAGTACTGGGATTATAAGCGTGCACCACCACGCCCAGCTTTATTTATTTTTGTGTGTGTGTGGTACTGGGGATTGAACCCAGGGGCATTCCACCTCTGAGCTCCACCCCCAGTCCAATTTTTTATTCTTTATTTTGAAGCAGGGCCTCACTAAGTTGCAGAGGGCCTCACTAAGTTGCTGAGGCTATCCTCCAACCTGTGATCCTCCTGTGTCAGCCTCCCAAGTACTGGGATTACAAGTGTGTGCCACCATGCCCGGCTATTTATTTATTTATTTATTTATTTATTTTGGCACTGGGGATTGAGCCCAGGGGCATTCTACCTCCAAGCTTCTCACTAGATTGATGAAAGTGTCACTGTTTGCTGAGGCTGGCCTGGAACTTGTGATCCTCCTGTCTCAGCCTCCCAAGTACTGGGATTGCAAGTGTGCGTAACCATGCCCACCCAGTTATTTTTATTTATATTTATTTATTTACTTATTTATTTATTTATTTATTTATTTATTTATGGTACCAGGGATTGAATTCAGGGGCATTGTACCTCCGACCTACATCCACAGCCCAATTTTTTATTGTTTTGAAACAAAATCTCACTAAGTTGAGGAGGGCCTCACTAAGTAGCTGAGGCTGGCTGTGAACCTGCGATCCTCCTGTCTCAGCCTCCCAAGTACTGGGATTACAAGCGTGCGCCACCACGCCCGGCTTTATTTATTTATTTTTTTTAAAACAGGGTCTCGCTAAATTGTTGAGACTAGCCTTGAACCTGTGTTCCTCCTGTCTCAGACTCCCAAGTACTGGGATTACAGGCGTGCGCCACCACGCCCGGCAGCCTCAGCACGTAGTGAGACTCTCAACAATTTAGGGATACCCTGTTTCAAAACAAAAAAATAAAAAGGCTGGGGGCGTGGCTCAGAGGTAGAATGCCCCTGGGTTCAATCCCCAGTAGCGCAACATTCGACAGTCCTGTCATAGGAGCTCTCTGTGCTCTGTCGCCCCCTGGTGGCCAGTCTCGAACATGCATGGAAAATATGTCTTGAAAATTCCCCTGGAAAAGTGCTGGTGATTCTCCATTGCCCCCCACCCCCACTGCACTGGGCCTGGGAGACTGCCCTGAGTGGGCTCCATCAACGAGTGTCCCTTTCCCTCCACCTTCTGGTTGGGTTCTGCTGATGAGAAGGATGAAATCCAAGGGTGAGTGGAGAGAGACAGGGTGTCCATATCTCCTGGGCCCCCTCCCGGCACCGTGCAGTCCTGGCAAGGCAGAGGTTCCTACCCAGAGCCATGGCTCCTCTCCAAATGCCTGTTGTTCCTGTGGCCTGGTAGCAAGCTCCCTCCTGGTCCTTTGTGTCCCAAGGTGGGTACTGGCTTGGCTCTCACAGTGACTGGACCCCTGGTGGGTTACTCCACTAGCCCGCTCCTCTAAAATCTGTCCCTCCATAAATGCTCACAGTTAAAGTCTGAATGGCTACCTGTTTCCTACCAGGATCCAGACTGAATCACAGCACAAATTTGGGGATAAATTAAGGAAAAATAAATTGGGGGAATTAAGGAGCATCAATTAGGGGAAATTAGGGAGCATAAATTTAGGGAGCCCAAGAGAGAAGGGGAGCCTCAGCCCACCATTGAACACTCAGAATTGCGCTTTAGAAGAGCTTGGAGCTGGGCATGGTGGTGCACACCTATAATCCCAGTACTTGGGAGGCTGAGACAGGAGGATTGCAGGTCGGAGGCCAGCTTCAGCAATTTAGTGAAACAGTGAGACCCTCTGCAACTTAATGAGACCTTGTTTCAAAATGAAAATTAAAAATATTGCTGGGGGTGTAGCTCAGATGTAGAATGCCTCTGGATTTGATTCCCAGCACACACACACACACACACACACACACACACACACACACACACACCTCTGAAAGGAAGGGAGTAATATGGTTCAGAGAGATGAAGTCACCTGTCCAAGGACACACAGAGAATGATTATAATAATAGCTCCCTTTTGTTTTAAACTGTGTGACTCATTTATATGAAGTTCTACAACAGGCAAAACTAATCTCTGGTGTAAAAAGAAAGAACAGAGTTGCCTCTGGGGGTGAAATAGCATATGTTACCTAAAAAGTTTGGGCACAGAAAAATGTTCTGGGGATATGGAAGCATCATGCCTTGATTTGGGTGTTTAATTACATGGCTGTATCTATTTGTCAGGACTTACTGTGCTCTTCCAGTAAGGTCTGGACATTTTTATTTTATTTATTTATTTTTATTTTTTGCAGTACTGGAGATTAAATCCAGGGGCGTTCTACCTCTGAGGTACACCCAGTCCTACTTTTTATTCTTTATGTTGAAACAGGGTCTCACTAAGTTGTGGAGGCCTCAGTAAGTAACTGAGGCTGGTTGCGAACCTGGATCCTCCTGTCTCAGCCTCTCAAGTACTGGGATCACAAGCGTGCGTCACCACGCCCGGTTTCATTTTTTATTTTGAAATAGAGTCTTGCTAAGTTGTTGAAGTTGGCCATGAACCTATGATCCTCCTGTCTCAGCCTCCAAAGTATTGAGATTATAGTCATGCATCACCATGCCTGGCTTAGCTGACATTTTTCAGTGCTATATGCCGGCTTGATCTGAATCCTTTGGCCAATAACAAAGTCTCACAACCAATTCATGAAGGATGAGATGATGATATAAAAGTAAGCAATGTGATATTTTTGGGAGCGCTTAACATTCATTTATTCATTCTCCGAAAACAATGCGTATTTCACACCTATCCTGTGCTCATGGTCTTCCAGGCAACGGACACATAACAGTAAACAAACCAGATGCAAAAACGACATTCCTCCTAATGGGGAGGCAGATAATTAGGGAAAACAGAGTGCAATGCACAGAATGTTGGTGGCACACGCCTGTAATCCCAGTACTTGGGAGGCTGAGACAGGAGGATCGCAGGTTCATGGCCAGCCTAGGCAATTTAATGAGGCCCTCAGCAATTTAGCAAGACCCCGTTTCAAAATTAAAAATAAGTGTTGGGGATGTAGCTCAGAGGTAAAATGCTCCTGGGTTCCACCCCCAGTACCAAAACAAAAAAGCCCAAACCCCTTTGTCCGGGGGGGGGGGGCTTGTGGAAAATTAATGACCAGAAGGTTAATGCCTTAGACTTGGGGGTCTCCAGGGGAGAAAATGATAGCCCAGGGAGGGTCGATGACAACCACCCCCCCCCCGCCATAGCTGAGGGCTGGGTGAAGTTGAAGGTTTATAGTTGAAGACAGGATGACCAAAGAGTTAATGAGATGGGGGGACTCTGGCTGGGGACTTTGAAGGATGGGGGTGTTCCAGCCGCAGGTGCGGTTTCCGGGAGGGGGGCTGGAAGCCTTTAGTGGGGCGAAGGCGTGCGGCAGAGGAGGGGTTAACGGGGGCGGGGCTTGCGGGGCGGGGCTCGGCCGTGCTGGGCTCGGCGGGGACCGGGGTGTCGCCGCCGTCCTGCCCCGCCCCGCGGGGGCGCCCGCTGGGTCCCCGCGCCGCGGAGGAGCCGACCCGGTCGCAGCCCGGAGAGGCGCCGCCGCCCGCCCCGTCCAGCCGCCGCGCAGGTAGGCGCCCGTCCCGCCGCCGTCGGGCGCGCTCCGCCCCTCTCCCCGGCGGGGCCCGCTGCCCGCCCTGGGGGCTCTGCAGCCCGCTCGCTGCCTCGGTGCCCGCGCCCGGCCCCGGCCCGCCCTCGAGCTGCCCGCGCCCCCGGGGCTGTGGCCCGGGCTGCCGCGGTCCCTCTGCCGTCTCTCCGCACCCGCGGTCCCCTGCCCCTGGGTGTGTCTCTCCTCTGTCTCTGCATGTCTCTGTGTGTCTGTTTCTCTCTGCCTTTCCCCTCGTCTGCCCGTCCCTCTCCGTCTCTGTGTCCCTTCCCCTCCGCCTCTGTGGTGTCCCCCTGTCTCTTGCGGAGCCCTCTCGGTCTCTGCGGATTTCTCCGTCTCTGTCTCCATCTCTCTCGGAGTCTGAGCATCTCTGCCTTTCCTTTCTGTCTCTGTCTCTCTAGAGTCCCCCTCTCCATCACTTTGTTTCTGTCTCTATTTTACCTCCTGTTTTGGTACCTTCAGCCCCAGGTCATCTCCTTCCACATCCTAAGGCATCCTGGAACTTTCCTCTGGGCTGAGGAGGGTGCTTAGGACTGGGGTAGGGGGCAGTGGGATTGTGGCCTGGGGGCAGTGGGATTGTGACCTGGGGTAAGTGGACTCTAAGTGACACAGTGACCCCAGTGCCCCCTTTGCAGTCACCCCACGGCTCCTGAGGTCACACCCACTCCACCCTCCCATTTCAGGAATTCCTGGCTGAGGGGTAGACTTCCTCCCCCACTTCCTCCCTTCCAGGATTTGGCTGGGTCACTATTAACTCCTTCCTGCCTCCACCTTGCTCCCCTCCCCTTGAGCTGGACACCCCCCACCTCAAACCAGGCTGAGGGACAGCTCTAGAATTTGTGAAGCATCATTCTACCGTGTGTGTGTGTGTGTGTGTGTGTGTGTGTGTGTGTGTGTGTGCGCATGCTTGGGCTGGATATACAATGGGGGATTTGTTTAGGGGCACAGATGGAAAAGATGGGGACCATCCCGAGGGTCCCCTCTAAGGGCCCCCAGCAGCCCCACTTCTCTGGAATTCACCAAGAGGGCCCCCATCAACTCTGTCTCTGTGGAAGGACTTGACCTCAGGTTTGGGGTGAAGATGGGGAGGTTCTCCTTTGGGGGGGCATCTCAGTAGGAAAGAATGAGAGATGAATAGGGGAGGTTCTGGGACTCTGGGAATCATATTATTTTTGAATGTGCACATCTTTTGATTTTTTTTTTTTTTTGTAATGGGGATTGAACCCAGGGTGTACCACCAAGCTACACCCTAGACCTTTTCATTTTGAAACACGGTTGCTAAACTAAGTTGCTGAGGGCCTAAGTTGCTGAGGCTGGCCTCAAACCTGTGACCCTCCTACCTTAGCCTCCTAGCCCCAGCCCTTTTTAGTTTTTATTTTGAAACAGGGCCCTTTTAGGTTGCTGAAGGTCTCTCTAAATTGCTGAGGCTGTCCTTGAACCTGGGATCCTATTGTCTCGGCCTCCAAAGTACTGAGATTTACAGGTGTACGCCACCATGCCTGGCTGAATGTGAAAATCTATGAATGGCAGGACCCAGGACATGAGGACCCTCAGAGTGGAGGACCCTAAGTTTGAGATCTCTCAAATCAAAGGTCCTCAGGATGTTCCGACCCTTCAGTCCAAGCAGACTAGTATGGAAATCTTGGTAGTTCACAGCTGAGGGCCCTAAAGGGTCCTCAGAGCCATCTAGGCCAAGCCCCTTCACCATTTTACAGATAGGGAAACTGAGGCCCAAGAGCAGAACCCCCCACAGCGAATCAGTACCAGGCTGGGGTCTGGGAGTCTTCCTGTTCAACCAAAGCCCAAATCCAGAGACCTGGCTTCTTTCGCCTAAATCCAGAGGGCTGGCTTCTTTTGCTACCACTAAGTCGGATTAATTGGGGGAGAGAGGTCTTCGCAGTGAGGGGGAGGGATGCCAGGGTGAGTAGGAATGGCTAGAATCCAGAAGAGAGGGTTTTAGGAGCAGAGAAAATATTTCCAACACCATGCCGGTGAGGCGGGCGGGTGAGGCAGAGGGAGAGGGACCAGCAAGTGGCTTGGGTGGAAGGGGTGGGGTTTCAGAGAGGGAACCAGAGAGGAAGGGAGGTAGAGGGAGCAGGGATTAACTCCCACCGTCTCCTGACCCTCCCCACCCTCCCCAGGAAGCCCACTGTTCCCTTGGGACAGGGCCTGTAATTTGGTTTGTGTCTAGACAAATAATAACTCAGCTGGTGTGAGCAGAGAGGGATGAAGCAAGCCTGCTGAGCCAGGGGTAGGGAGGCGGCCTGGACTCCTAGTGTCCCCCCAGGTGTGAGAATTTAGGGGCCAGGCAGAGATGGCTATGAACCATCCCACCCTCTGAATCGGAGGTGTCTTAGAATCCCGCACAGTCTCCAATTCAGGCTGCCGGAATGTTAAAAAAAAAAAGTACAGTTAAGGGGGGAAAAAGAGGAAGCGGGGCTCACTTATTTAGAGTATGTTCCCATTTCTGTAGTGAAATAAAAGGGAAATACATATTTGTGTTTGCTGGGCAAAGATAAAAATCACTGAGGGTTTAATAATAGATTATGAAAGTCATAGAATGTTTTTTTTAAAAAATCATAGAGCGTTCTAACAATAGAACTTCAGAATCTTGGAATGTGAGACTCCTGCAATATTGGAAACTTAGAAGGGCCAGCGCTTACAAAGCCTACAAAGCAGCCGCGATAATAATAATAGACCGAGAGGGGAGTTCAAGCTCTAGAATGTTATAATAGAACATTAAACAGGTGAACTGAGCTGAAGATAGAACCGCGGGTTTGAGAGCAGGTGAATCTGGAACGCCGGAGGGGTACATCCAAGACTCTAGTGTCCCCTGATGGGTGGGGGGGGGGAGGATAGAGATCCCCTCGTGAGAAATGGGGAAACTGAGGCCCAGTGGGGCGGTCGGGGTGACCCGACTGTCCACCGGTTTCCGCTGGCCGCCAGGGCACCAGGTGGGGAGCGAGGCACCGTGATCACATTTCGTCCCTAATGAGCAGACCGGAGCTGGCCCGTCCCCAGGGGCCGCTGGGGTAGGCGGGAAGCAGGAGCCCACAGAGGAGGCAGAAGGGGGAACCAGCCTGGTGGCTTCAGAAGAGGCTGGTGAGTGGGCTGAGCGGGGAAGGGGGAGATGGGGGCGGTATCACTTCTTCCTCTTGTCCTCTCAGCCTTCCAGGTCCTTGAGCCTTACTGGATTTGGGGGTAGCAGAAAATTATTTGCCCTAAGCAGCTGAGGCCCACAGCAGGACGGGGGGGTCAAACCAGTTTTCCCTGCCCCCTCCCCCCAGTATTGCCCAGCACTCCGGCTTACCTCTCCTGCTCTTCTGGAAGGGGACAGCAGGGACCCAAGTGGGAGCGCGGGGTCTGTAGGATGGGGGAGCATCTTATGGGCTGTGAGATTTGGGGGTTCACCTACCCAACAAAGCCTGAATAAGGGAGGGAACATAGACCTCAGCTGATGAAGGTCTTGACCCTGGGACTGGGCAGGTGAGGGAGGGTCACCCAAGACAGGGAGGATCACCCAAGACAGGGAGGATCACTTGACATTTGTTTGTTTGTTTGGTACTAGGGATAGAACCTGGGAGAATTCTACCTCTGAGCTACACCCCCAGTCCTTCCTATCTATCTATCTGTCTGTCTATCTATCTATATATCTATCTATCATCTATCTATCTAATTTTTTGGTACTGGGAATTTAATCCAGGGGGGTTTTTACCTCTGAGCTACACCCCAATCCTATTTTATTTTTTATTTTGAAACAGGGCCTCACTAAGTTGCTGAGGCTGTCCTCTAACCTGCCATCCTCCTGTCTCAGCCTTCTAAATACTGGGATTACAGGTGTGCGCCACCATGCCTGAGTACGCGTGTGTGTGTGTGTGCTTGCGCATGTGCGGCAAGAAGATCTGTATTTTCTAGCAGGTTCTCAAAGGGATGTGAGACACCCCCCCCCCCAGGAAGCTGTGGAAAATGACAGGAGCTCAGGAAGTGAGGCGAACAAAGCATTTGGGGGGGGAGCTCTTTAGGGAAGTGTGACAGGTCTACCCAGTCACATCGTGAGACCTAGACAACTGCTTTGCTGCTCTGGGTCTCTGTTTCCCCATCTATACCAGGAAGAGTCAGAAATAGCCTTGTCCCTCCACCCCCACTCCAGTTGTCACTCATAGGCCTGTGGCCTTGTAGAATCTTCTGTTTGTTTTAGGTACTGGGGATTGAACCCAGGGGCTTTCTACCTCCCAGCTACATCCCGTGCCTTTTTTATTTTCTATTTTTGAAACAGGGTCTCACTAAGTTGCTGAGGGCCTTGCTAATTTGCTGAGGCTATCCTCCAACCTGTGATCCTCCTGTCTCAGCCTCCCAAGTACTGGGATTACAGGCGTGCGCCACTATGTCCTGCTGGCTGGCATTGTGGAATTCTAAGAGTCTGAAGTTGTGTGCTGACTTTGGTGGGGGTTAATGGTGGGCAGATGTCAGGTGGGGAGGAAAAGGGGGTCATCTGTTTGTTGGAGAAGCCCTCCTCCACACTCAGTACTCCCAAGACACAGGTGGGCTGGGGCTGGGGAAGGGGAGGGGTGGGAGCCAGATGGGAGGAAATTAGCAATAGGAAGCTATTTCCTCCAACTGCCAGAAACAAGTCTCCTGTCTGTGTATTGCTCTAGACTCAGCCAGCCCTGGAGTCCAGAGAGGATGGGAAAGGGGACTCCCAGCTCTCTCAGGGCTGCTTCCTCCCATTACCAACTGATTCACTTCTTTTGTGTGTGTGGAGGGGGTACCAGGGATTGAACCCAGGGGCATTCTACCTACAACCTACACCTCCAGCCATATTTATATTTATATTTATATTTATATTTATATTTATATTTATATTATTATTTTTTTTTTGCGGTACCGGGCATTGAACCCAGGGGCGTTCTACCTCCGTGCTACACCCCCGGCCCTGTTTTTTTTTTACTTTATTTTGAAACCGGGTCTCACGAAGTTGCGGAGGGCCTCACTAAGTAGAGAGAGAGAGAGAGAGAGAGAGAGAGAGCTGAGGCTGGCCACGAACCCGGATCCTCCAGTCTCCGCCTCCCAAAGTACTGGGATTACAAGCATGTGCCACCATGCCTGACTTATATTTATATTTATATTTATATTTATTTATATTTATTGTGTGTGTGTGTTACTAGAGAATGAACCCAGGGGCATTCTAGCTCTGAGCTATACCCCCAGCCCTATTTTATTTTTATTTTGAAACAGGGTCTTGCTAGTTTGCTGAGAGTCTTGCTACATCCTTGAACCTACAATCCTCCTGTCTCAGCCTCCCAAATACTGAGATTACAGGCCTGTAGCGCCATGCCCAGCTCCAACTAGTTCATTTCTTGTCCCAGCTCTCCTGTGCCTGCAGAGTAGTAATTGTGCAAACACTGCACATTTTACAGATGACAGCATATTCTACTGAGGATTTTCACATCTGTGATGTGATTAGCATAAAGTTTAGGGTCTTTTCTTTGGAAGTGGGGGTTGAACCTAGGGGTGCTCTACCACAGAGCAACTCCACCCAAGCCCTTTTCATTATTTATTTATTTACTTACTTTTGTAGCATTGGGGATTGAAATCAGGGGCATTCTACCTCCAGCTACAACCCCAGCCCTTTTTTTTATTTTTTTTATTTATTTTTTAATTTTTTTTTTTTTTTGCAGTACCGGGGATTGAACCCAGGGGCGTTCTACCTCCGCGCTACACCCCCGGCCCTATTTTTTATACTTTATTTTGAAACTGGGTCTCACAAAGTTGCGGAGGGCCTCACTAAGTAGAGAGAGAGAGAGGTAGAGCTGAGGCTGGCTGCGAACCTGGATCCTCCGGTCTCCACCTCCCAAAGTACTGGGATTACAAGTGTGCGCCACCATGCCCGGCTCCCTTTTTTTTATTTTTTGTTTTGAAACAAGATCTCTCTAGGTCTTGCTAAATTGCTGAGGCTGGTCTCAAACTGTGATTCTCCTGTCTCAGCCTCCCAAGTACTGGGATTACAGGTGTGCATACCACATCTGGCTCATTTTTTATTTTGAGACAGTGTCTTCCTAAATTGCTAAGGCTGGCCTTGAATTTGCCATTCTCCTGTCTTAGTCTCCCAAGCACTGGGATTACAAGCGTGTGCCACCACACCCCTTTGATTAGTATAAAGTTTGTTTCCCTGTTTTGCAGAATGAGAAACTGAGACTCCTGAAGGAAAAGCAATTCTCTCAGTGTTACAGGAGGGAGAGATCAAGTGTCAAAGAAGGGGAGGACTAAGGAGCAGAGAGAGGGGGACAGAGGAACAGAGAGAGGAGAGGACAGAGGAGCAGGGAGAGTGGAGTTTTTTTGTTTGTTTTTGTTTTTTAGTACTGAGGATTGAACCCAGTGGCATTCTACCTCTGAACTATACACCCAACTTTGTGTGTGTGTGTGTGTGTGTGTGTGTGTGTGTGTGTGTGTGTGACTGGGGATTGAACCCCGGGGGCATTCTACCTCCGAGCTACATCCCCAGCCCAATTTTTCAATATTTATTTTGAAACAGGATCTTGCTAGGTTGATGAGAGTCTCACTACTTGTTGAGCCCCCAGCCCTTTTTATTTTTAATTTTTTTTTGGTTCTGGGGATTGAGCCCAGGGGCATTCTACCTCCAAGCTACACCCCTAGCCCTATTTTTTATTCTTTTTAAAATTATTATTATTATTTTTGCAGTACTGGGGATTGACTCCAGAGGCATTCTATCTCCAAGCTATATCCCCAGCCCTATTTTTTATCCTTTATTATGAAACAGGGTCTTACTAAATTGCAGAGGGCCTCACTAAGTAACTGAGGCTGGCCGCAAACCTGGATCCTCCTGTCTCAGCCTCCCAAGTACTGGGATTACAAACATGCGCCACCACGCCTGGCTTTTTATTCTTATTTTGAAACAGGGTCTCACCAGGTTGATGAGAGTCTCACTACTTTTTGAGGCTGTCCTCAAACCTGCGATCCTCCTGTCTCAGCCTCCCAAGTACTGGGATTACAAGCGTGCGCCACCATGCCCAGCTTATTTTTTATTTTGAAACAGGGTCTTGCTAAATTGCTGTGAGTTCCACTAAATTGCTGAGGCTGGCCTTGAGCCAGTAGTGGGATTATAGTCTCCTGCCATCACGCAGGACTGGGAAGAGTGTTTGAGTGACTTGGTTGGGGTGGGAAGTTTCCATTGAAGAGAGGGACTGGGTCATACTGGTCTAGCCAGGAACTAGCCTCCGGATCCCATCTGCCACGGGACCCAGAAGCTTCTGTGAGTCTAAGGTGGGGGCAGCAGCTGTCTGAGGACCCCACAGGGAGCAGGATTTGCTGAGTGGGGGGCTCAGCCCTAACCTTGTGAAGTCAATCAGGAAGCTGACAGACCCTCCCCTTTTCCTTCTTCCCCTGCTCCATTCTTCCCCAGGGCCCTGCAGGGCCTTCTCTGAGCCTGGGGTGTGACCTCACAGGACAGGGAGAGGGAGCTGCCATGGCGGGTAGGCGGACCTGGGTAGCCTTCCTATTCCAGGCCTCCAGTCTCTTGCAAAGTTTCTGGAATGGCTTCTGTATGCATTTATTGAGCACCTACTGTATGCCAGCTCAGTCCAGGTGCTGGTGATAGGGCAATCAACAAGACACACCAGGTTCCTGCCTTCCTGGAAGGCCTTAGACAGACAGACGGCCACAAACAAGACACAAGGAAATGTGAAGAGGAGAGGTGGTCCTGGGGACATGGTGGAGAGGGACCCTCCTGAGGGGGTGAAGAGGTGAGGGAGGTAGTTGAAGAAGGAGCTGCAGGAATGGGGGAGATACAAAGGTTTTAGGGGCATGGAGGGCATGGTAGCACATGCCTGTAATCCAGCTACTCAGGACCCTGAGACAGGAGGATCGAAAGTTCCAGGCCAGCCTGGGCAACTTAGCCAGACCCTGTCTCAAAAGTAAAAAAATAGCTGGGCATGGTGGCGCACGCTTGTAATCCCAGTACTTGGGAAGCTGAGACCGGAGGATCCAGGTTCGTGGCCAGCCTCAGCTACTTAGTGAGGCCCTGTTTCAAAATAAAGAATAAAAATATAGGGCTGGGGGTATATCTTGGAGGTAGAATGCCCCTGGGTTCAATCCCCAGTACCACAAAAAAGTAAAAAAAAAAAAAAAAAGGAGCCAGGCATGGGAGCACAAGCCTGTAATCTCAGTACTTGGAGGCTGAAACAGGAGGATCACAGGATCGAGGCCAGCAATTTAGGGAGACTCTCAGCAACCTTGGGAGACCTTGTTTGTTTGTTTGTTTGTTTGTTTTTGGTACTGGGGATTGAACCCAGGGGCATTCTACCTCC
>PVJS01028337.1:0-25578 GCA_004027185.1 Glis glis
AAAAAAAAAAAAAAAAAAAAAAAAAAAAAAAAAAAACAAAAAAACATAGGCCATTAAGACAAATAACTGAAGCTAGTCTTGACTCATTTGCACAGAGTGCGGGCACAGGCACATGGGCGATACAGAGCAACAAAATGGGGGCTGTGTAGTATAAAGGGAAAAGCTCTTTCCACTTGTAACTTTGTACGAATGCAGATTTTCTAAGTTTTTTTTTTTCCTCACAGTAGGAAATAAATTCTTCATATTAAAAGTAAGGCATTCTAATTTAAATTCCACTTCCTTTTATAAGCCAAACAGAACACATCCCTGGGCCTCAGATGGCCCAGACTTCACCAGTATCCAGGCAACAGGGATGCAAGAAGTGAATTTGATGTAAAGGGCGGAGATTCTTGTATGTGGAGAAATGAGCATCCACAGGGAAACATTCTTGTGGAACTAGAGTGAGGGCAATTCTCTTTTAGCTTCTTTTGCACATGAAGCACGGTGTTTATCTTTGGACTACGTAATTTGGGGGGGCTTGTTAGGTGACTGAATCTCTGATAGAAATCACTGAGCAACTTGGGGTTGAAGGAAGCACCAAAGGCCAACTTCAGGCTTGGAAGTGACCTCCTGGAGATTTCCTCTGTACAGAACCTTTCTAAGCGTTGTTGGTCCATCTGTTCTTTCTCATGCACACGCTCTTGAGTCTAAATTCCTCCATTCCCTGTCCCCCAAGTCCTTTCTGTTCCAAATTTCCTTATGCATAAACAGTTCTGTTCCTCATGATCAAATATCAGCAGCTTGATTATTGATGCGTGTCTTGGGTAGCAGGGCTGTGTTTTTTTCTTGGTTAGCACACAGAAGATCTGAAATGGGTCACAACCCTGACCTTTGAATAGAGTGCAGTAATCAACAGGATAAAGGTTTTTAGCAATCACTGGATGAAAATAGTAGTTCTGAAATGATTTGAAATATTGGGGGAGGGCTTAAAATACCTTCTGTGGCAATTTTCAAACCAAATATTTAAGTGTCGAATATTCCTAAGTGGAGTTGCTAATGTAGTTCAAGTAAATGTAAGTATATTCTGTGGATTCTGTAATATAAAAGCACTTGATATCCCTTCATCTATAACTACTTCCTAAAACTTTAGAATCATATCAGATGGTACAGTTCAAGCAAATAGTGCATACTTATTTCTTAAAAACAAATAAAATGAATCTCTTAATTATGCCGCATTCAATAATACAAAGTTTTGAGAAGTGTTAAAAGGCTATCACTACTGAAATACTTTACAAATGAGTTTATAAACAGGATGTAGAGATATACTAATGTGTTATATTAAAGTTGCTTTCCTTTTAATCTACCAAACTACTTATCTTTGGTGAATAGAAGCAATCTATGTTTAATGTTAGTCTTTGTTTTGTTTTTTTAGATTCTGCATTTTGCCATATAATAATTCATTTGTTCTCAGCCTCGAGTGCTGAGCTGGTTCCCATTAAACTATCCTTATTTAACTCAAGATATTTTGGAAACAAGTCTCTTTCCATTATAAAAGCAAGAAAAATCATTTTTCTGCTCTTGTTTTCCCTGGAAGTTTTTCTCCTTTGTTTTACTTTTGATAATTTACAAATATACTGGAACAGTGATTTGAGCAGTTGAATTTGTGTGTAGTTGAAAAGGTTGCTTCTCGAGTTGGTTTTATATAAGAAAGGAACAGCTACCAGTCAAAATATACTATTAAGATTATCCTCCCAAATTTCTCTGTCTTCAACTTTACAGAAAAATGGCTGCAATACAACATAAGTAAAGGAGACTGCCTGCTTACAATTTTCTCTTCTCTTTTTACAAATAACCTCTAACAAGTGCCTACTGCCTAACTATTACTGTTTCAGTTGCTCATTCATTTTTTCAATCATTATTCGATC
This sequence comes from Glis glis, assembly GCA_004027185.1. Classification (NCBI taxonomy): domain Eukaryota; kingdom Metazoa; phylum Chordata; class Mammalia; order Rodentia; family Gliridae; genus Glis; species Glis glis. Next base: position 1,905 of record PVJS01028337.1, read on the forward strand.
ACCTATTTTTCTAGTCATTTCTTTAATACACAGTTACTAATATTTCCTGACACTAAGTTATGTGAGATTATGTAATATAAAAGCACTTGATATCCCTTCATCTATAACTACTTCCTAAAATTTCAAAGTAGGCACTAACACTAGCATTTCTTTGCATCAGGGAAGAAAACACACACACACACACACACACACACACACACACACACACACAGAGGTAACTAGGGAGAAAAAGCAAAACAGAGCAAGAGAACAGAGAGTGATGGATGGGGAGGGAGGCAGTGGGTGCTATTTTAGGTGGAATGTTTCTTTGAAAAGTCACGTGGGTGCAGAAATCCTTAGAAAGTTAAGACTGAAGATGTGAGGCATACTTTTAGCTCTGAAATTTATGCTGCAGACAGGTAAAAAGCCAATTTAAAGGCTTGTGGGATGAATAGGACTGGTGGTTTTAAGAAATGTCAAGAAGTTGACTGGAGAAGATGAATAATAGCAAGTGTGTTTCAAGAAGTAGAGATGAATGTTGATTGAATAGATGTAGATTAGTTACAAATGCCTTTGATGTTTTTATTGACTTGACAACAAATCAGTTGATGTTGAACTCATCTAGCAGCCTATAGCTTAAAAAGGATAATTCTTCCCATTCCTCACTCAATATCCTCGTTTTGAATAATCCAAAATTCAAATACACAACCATGTGTGTATGCATGTATGTATGTTTATAATCTCAGATCATTTTATCCCTTGATAAAAACATGTTCCACTGAAAACAAAACGTCAGAAAATAAATTAAGTCATCTAGTTTGGCTTGGTATTGTCACTGCCTCGTTTAACACATAGTGGAGGATTACTGCAATTATCCCAAAGGTCAATGTGAACATGATTGATTTCAATCATAAATTAATACTGAACTTCTGAAAGTTGTATGGTGTTCTGCCATCAAAATTAATCAGTGCTTTTTATTTTTATATTTTGTATTACATGGAAACATATTCACTCTGCTTGATAAAAATGTTCATCTTTTAAAAAGCATATTTTGGTGAAAATGTAGACTAATGTGCATGGATTTATCTTAATACTGTAGGATAGGCAACATGTGGGCACCATTAGTGAAGAAACAGCACCCCGTAAATAATCCCTATCAGCTCATTTGCTGTCCCTGAAAGTGTTTAGTTTATTTAGGGATGTGAAGACCTTTATTGATAACAGTCAGACTAAGGGTTATAAATGAGCTAAAAGCAGTAATTAAATTGACTCAAATGCTACCCCAATTCTCAGAAAGAGTGAGTTAATTTTTTTTTTTTTAGTGAATCAGCCTATTTTGGTATTGCTGATGACCAATTAATGTCTTTATTAGAATTTCCATCCTGTAATGAGTAGCAAACATGGAATTGAATGCTTTACTTTACTATTTGAATATTCTTTTGACATTTTGAATCTGGATGTCATTTGTTTATTTATTTGTTATTTATTTATTTATGTGGTAATGGGGATTGAACCCAGGGGTATTCTGCTTCTGTGCTACACTCTGAGCCCTATTTTATTTTTTTATTTTGAGACAGGGTCTCCTGAAGGTGCAGAGGGCCTCACTAAGTTGTTGAGTCTGGCCTTGAACATAACAATCCTCCTATCTCAGCCTCCCAAGTATTGGGATTACAGGTGTGCACCACCACACTTGGCTATGGATGTCTTTTAAATGATGTTTCATAATGTATAAGTTCTTGTTAGTTGATAGTATTTGTTTTTTCTAACGACCCTTTTGTGTCCCAATTTCTTCCTATCTTCCACATAGGAAGGAAAACATCAGACCTTTCACTCTTTGACTAATCTCACTTGGCATAATATTCTTAAGTTCCATCCACATTCCCGCAAATGACATTATTTTGTTCTTTATGGCTGAGTAGAATTCCATTGTGTGTATATCCCATACTTTTGTAATTCATTCATCTGTTGACGGACACCTTAGCTGGCTCCATATGTTGGCTATTGTGAACTGTGCTGCTGTAAACATAGATATAAATGTGTTACTATGGTAGTCTGGTTTCAATCCCTTTGGGTATTTTCAAAATTTTATATTTAATATTATATACTGGGTATATTTAAAAGTGTTTCATAAAATGGGAAAATCTGCTTAATCAACTAAATTCACAAAATCGTATTTTATGTTAATTATTTTGGGGATGTTAGATAATGCCATATAGCAGATAAAATTTATCAACATAGTGATTTGGTATGATATCAAGGTCTCTGAAAAATACAGTATAATTATAGGATAATGTTCTCACTTGATTTTTAACTTTTTTGGTTTTTTTTTTTGTCACTAGGTATTGGACCCAGGGGCATTCTGTCTCTGAACTATATCCACAGGCCTTTGGATTTTATTTTTTATTTTGAAACTGGATCACTAAATTGCTGAGACTGGCCTCAAACTAGTGATCCTCCTGTCTCACTCTCCCAAGTAGTGGCATTACAGGTGTACACCACCACATTTGATCAATTTTTAACTTTTAATGGTAAAAATCTTTACTTAGGTGTATTAGACCTTAAGGGAAGTTAAATAAGACATGCCTACCATGTATGACATTTTTAAAGAGCATAATTAGGTAAAATATAATATTTTGAAATAAAGAAAATGATGCAAGGTCAAATGATACTTTGGGTAATTAGTTATATACTCTCCATTTGTCAGTAACTTAAAAACTGACTATTCTGCAAAAATAAATATTTGTTGTCTATTTCTCTAAGAAATTGCAAAATATTTACAACATCAAAGTACTATGTGAGCGGAGCATGGTGGCACACACCTATAATCCAGTACTTGGGTTGCTGCGACAGGAGGATCGCAGGTTCTGGGCCAGTCTCAGCAAGTACTGAGACTCTCGTCAACCTAGTGAGACCCTGTTTCAAAGTAAAAATAAAATAGGGCTTGGGTGTAGCTCAGAGGTAGAATGCCCCGTGGTTCAATCTCCAGTAACACACACACACACACACACACACACACACACACACGTACTATGTGAGTTTGAGTTTCATGAAATGGAAAAAAAATCTGCTTGACATTTCTAGGTTTTAAAATTAAAAATAAAACTTTAGAAATAATAACTGACTTTTATAACCCTTTATTCAGTAAAATAAAATATTTAGATGCAATTTTGTAGGATAGCAATTTTTAATATATAGAGAAACTGGATGTGTATATACATGCACAAACATAATCTGCAAATAATAGCTCATGTGCATGCACACACACACTTTATGACTAAAATATCTATACTATGAAAAACAAATTTTAAAATACTCAGTGAACTGTTTCTTGACAAAGGTGCCACACGCATACATTTGAGAAAGGACAGCCTCTTCAATAAATGGTGCAGGGAAAGCTGAGCATTCACAGGCAGAAGATGGAAGCTTGGCCCCTATCTCTCACCCTATACCATAATCAACTTAAAATAGACCATAGAACTGAATGTAAGACCTGAAACTCTGACATACTGGAAGAAAACATAGGGGTAATGTCTGGCCATGAGGTCATAGAAGCTGATACAGACAGAAAAGAATATGTAGCAGGAATAAACTCTATTGTTTGAGCCACTTAATCCTGACATTTATTTCTTCCTTAAGAAACTGCTTGAGCCCAAATTCATGCATACCATTTCTGTCTATCAATAAAGACCTTTCTGTACACACTCAACATTATGGTTGGTAGCTGAGATGGCCCCCTAGCTCACGATGGACAAATCAGTTCCCATAGGAACGTGATGACGCATGGTCAAGTATGAACATTCTACTAGGGTCCAGAGGCAAGCCAGGAGCTCCTCCTCAAGAAGAGAATAGTTAGCTGAGTGTGGTGGTGCATATCTGTAATCCCAGTACTTGGAAGGCTGAGACAGGAGGATCGCAGGTTTAAGGACAGCCTCAGCAATGTAGCGAGACCCTCAGCAACTTAGTGAGATCCTGTTTCAAAACAAAAGGTAAAAAAGACTGAGGGTATAGCACAGAGACAAAGTGTCTCTGAGTTCAATCCCCAGTACCAGAGAGAGAGAGAGAGAGAGAGAGAGAGAGAGAGAAAGTTTTCTGCAGTGGATGGTGGAAATCTGCTACAAATTTCTAAGAACCTGTGTTGTAATTTACCTCTAGTGGCCTTCCAAAGAGATATATACCAGGAATAATACTATTTAATGTGCTGATATAAATTCTCCATGTGAGGACAATTTTGAGCAAAAGGAGATCCATTAATATAATTATGTTAGAAATATGCACATAAACTGGAGTGACCCTGAGCAAAGTAGAAAGTCTGGCAACCCTAATTAAATATTATGTTTGAAATGGAATCTTCAGACATTCAGCACTAAATTTGTAAAATTTGTTGAGAGTCCTAGTAAGGAATACAATATTCACTTTCATAATGTTAATGATATGAGGGCTCTGCACTAGAACAATCAGGAAGAATGAGCAAACAAAAACAAAACCAATTTTCTTGAATCAGATACAGTAGGATTTTGCCCCCAGATGGTCTGTGTCTTGGTTGCATGATTCTTAATTTCCCTAACTATAAAATGGGAGATACGATGTTTGTCCTGGAGAATTGGTATGAGGATTAGAGAAAATAATGTTCATTGTATTCTTGGTATGCAATAGGTGCTCAGTAAGTACAATTTGTGTGTGTGTGTGTGTGTGTGTGTGTGTGTGTGTGTGTGTGTGTGTGCTGGGGATTAAACCCAGAAGCATTCTACCTCCAAGCTTCACCCCTGGCCCTATTTTATTTCTTGTTTGGAAACAGGGTCTCACTAGGTTGCTGAGAGCCTTGCTAAGTTGTCGGGGCTGGCTTTGAACCTGCGATCCTCCTGTCTCAGCCTGCCAAGTACTGGGATTACAAGCGTGTGCCACCATGCCTAGCCTAGTACAAATTATTTTTATCAGCACCTCTTCTCTCACTACTAAGACTACTATTCATCTAGACAAAATATTTTTGTTGTGAGCATCCTAAAAGTTGCAATACCCCTAAACTTTCATATGAGTAACCTGAGGCTCAGAGAGAGGAAGTGACTTTCAAAGGTCAGAATGATAATTTATTGTCAAATTAGCACTGGAAGAGGATGAATCCTGTACTTAAAAACTGGATTCTAAAGGCAGAATGTTATGTTTCAAATCCTGGCTCATTTACTTGCTCACTTACTTAGGAAACTTCTCTGGGTTGTACGTGGGTGACCTCACGTGTAAAGTGGGAACAATAATGTACCTACCTTAGGTGTTGATGAGATGGATCGTGTGAATAAAACGCATATAAATTTGTTTTATACTTTCTGAAACCAAAAGAATCCTATAAATATTAGCAAAAGTTTTTCATTCCATGTACCTTATATATTCTGACCAGATGAAGGAAGCAGAGCTTTCAAAATAAAAATATCTTTTGTAAAGCAGTGATTATAAAATAAAATTCTATTATGAAAAATACTAAATTCCATGCATCTGTGTGTATATACTACTTATATATACATATATTTTATGTTCTATACATAAATAAAAGTAGTTTATTATTCCTATTAAAATAGAAAACTGAAATGAAAAATCAAGGAGACTTACCTTAAAAGCACACTGGAATTCCCAATGTGAGATTATTAAAGTACTTTGCAAGTATAAAGTGCAAACAAATCTTTCCCATAATACACTGAAATATTCTCATAAGGAACAAATTGGTATTTTTCTTTATATGTGCATAAGGAAATAAAAGCAATAGCTTAGCTATGTAATTCCTTTAATAATTAGCCATGTAATTATTAAAGGAATTCTAAAGGCATACATTAGAATTATTTCCTTGTTAAGAAAAAGCCTACGGGTTTTTGAAAATAACCATTGCTTTGCCTTATTTTTAAGATCAGTTAATAAAAAAACATGTTTTGGAGCTTTAAAACTTCCCACTGAATTTATATCTATATATTTACTTTTTTCCAATGTCTAGGCATTTGTATAAAATCTCTTAGAATAAAGCAGAAATTTCTATGTCCTTTCTTCTTTCTTTCTTTTTTTGTCTCCTACCCTTTCAAAGCAGTGCCACAGAATGCTGATGAGTTAATAATTGGCTCTATATCGTATATTCACTTTACTCACAGGCAAAAATTGTTTATCTAGTCTTGCTTTTGTAGGCAATTCAGTACCAACTTACTGTTTAGTCAACTGAAAAATGTCTTAGGAGTGTTTCTATCTTGCTAATCTACTGGACCCAAAGCTGTTAACCTTCAACTTTTAAAATTTGGGCAGAACAATAGCCATTTATTACAGGATTCGAATTATATGTTAAATATTGTTTCTTAGGTATAAGGTCAACTATTCTTTACATTTTGGGATACATTGCTCCATTTTAAAAAATAATCTAAGCACATAGATTTTCACGAAACATGGAGATGATTTAATTTCTAATTACTATCTCATAGAACAGCTCTTGTCAAAAATGTAAACTTGAGATACCAGTTTTATCATATTTTTTCTTAGTCTTTAGTATTCACATTGAATAAGGTGCAGTCTCTTTGAAAAATTCTTATTATCACTAAACAATGATCATGTTAAATAAACGATATCACTGGTAGAGAGGGGGCACTTCTCACATCACTGAGAATTCTATTTTTGCTGCAGTTTTTTTTTGGTCAACTTACACATTTTAATTTTGTAGTGCCTTAAAAATAATTTAAACACATAAAATGTGTTCCCTTTTTTATTATGCATGAAAATTATTTGTTATATTTGTATGGCCAAATCAGATAGAGTTTAGAGGGGGGATATATATTGGCTAATGATGAAAATCCGTCTACATAGTATGTGAACATTTGCATAGTATGCACAGGCAAATAGGGCTTCGTATTTAGAAACAAGGGGAATATCCCCACATTTCTTTTTTTCCTGAATGTGCTTTTCAATACATACGGCAAGCAGCCTATATACTGACATGCCTGAGAGAAACAGAAAGGAACTTTGGAATATGTGTCTAGCTCCCTTGATAAAGGGTAAGGAAGAGAGAGGAAGAACTTTCTTCAATCAACTCATCTTAGAATGTGGTTACAAATCTCAATTTAAGCTACTGGTTATCATTCATAACTTCATGGTATGGGCAAATGGTTAAAATGAGGGGCAGAGATTTAGAAAAAAAATGAGGACAAAATTAGATTTTTTTTAAATTTTGAAAGCATCATATCTCATCAAGCAGCTTGAATTTTTTTTTTTTTCGAGAGCAGGCACTGTTTATTAACTGACCAGATTACAAGAGTACCATGGGAGATACCTTAGTTCATTTTTCTAATGAGCTTGTTGATGTGGCCTGTTGCCAGCATCTCCACCTTCTACAGAATGTCTTTTTCTTCATTCCACCTCATGGAGAAGATAACTTGAAGGGCCCCAGGAAGTTATTCACTTCTTTGAAATGTTTTCCAGAAGTATAGCTGTCGTGAATCAGATCCTCAGATCCTCCATGGAGACGATGCTGTATTTACCAAGCAATCACGCAATCAAAGCATTATCTGTCAAGGCAATTCATTTCTTCTTGATCTTGCCACAGCCACGCTTATAGATTCATTCATTTACTGACTTCAGGTTCAGGTACCCCCATGAAATATATGGGTCCACAATATTCAGCATGTTAATTGGATCCTTGTTGAGCTTAACAAATGTGCCATGGAAGATCTGGAGAACGCAGAGAAGCTGCAGCCCCTTATGGATGTTGGGCTCACAGCACTGGCGCCTCTGATCCTGATGACAAACGCCGGTTTGGGTTCTGCAGGTACATAGAGGTTGCCTCTTTTCTTGCCATCCTAGCCACATGAATCTCAGTTCCATCTGCACATACTACTTGTGATAGCGCTTAGCTTTTTCGTAATTAAGCTTCCTCCTTGCCTTTCTACGCATCTTTTGGGCAACCTTCCTTCTCAGGCACTTTACCTTCGACTCTACAAAATTCTTTCTCTGTTTCTTAAGGGTTTCTGTCACAGCAGGAACCTTCTTTTTCTTCTCTTTGGTACCCTCCATGGTTCCAGCTGGCAAAGAGGTGATTTTTTTTAAATTCCCAAGTCGACTTCCTTATTTGGAAGAAAGAGTACACAGTATAAGTGAATAATTTACATTATGAATCAGTCAGTCTACGTTTTTTCCTATGGTGGTGGGGATATAGCCCAGAGCCTCATGCCTCTACCACTGAGCTATATCCCCTTCCCCTGTAAATCAGTCTATCTTAAGTTCTTGTACCCAGCAAGATTTATTTATTGATGGTGAGGTTCTAAATATATTATTTCTAGCTGAAAAAATCATGGCATACAGACAGAAGATGGTAGCTCTACATTTCTAGCCATCCATCTAAGATCTCTCTTCTATCTATTAAGATGTGTATTAGGAGAACCCTATGTAGAAATGTATATATACATTTATATATGCACACATATGTGTGTATATAGATATAGATGATATAGATATAGATACAGATATATAGATGAAATACAATGAAAAAAGATAGAGCCAAGAAATATCTTATTACAACCGAGTGTGGTGGTGCACGCTCGTAATCCCAGTACTTTGTGAGGCGGAGACGAGGATCCGGGTTCGCGGCCAGCCTCAGCTCTCTCGCTCTCTCTCTCTCCCTGTCTCTCTCTCTCTCTCTCTCTCTCTACCCCCCTGTCTCTCTCTCTCTCTCTCTCTCTCTCTCTTTCCTTAGTGAGGCCCTCCATAACTTCGTGAGACCCGGTTTCAAAATAAAGTATAAAAAATAGGGCCGGGGGCATAGCGGGGAGGTAGAACACCCCTGCGTTCAATCCCCGGTACCGCAAAAAAAAAAAAAAAAAGAAATATCTTATTACATTTGTATATACATTTGTGTATATATATGAAATACAGTTTAAAAAAGAGCCATGATTTGCTTCTTACTCTTACTTTCAGGATAAGAAATGCTGAGGCTCAGCGATCATTTATTCTTCATTTAACCTGTGCCAAGTACTTTGCTAGATACTAATGTAAAAGGTAGCTATCAATGCTTTGAGACCTTACAGTTTCTGAAGATAACAATAAAGATACAGTATGAAATGGGTACTAAGTATATTCAAAGCACAGACTGCATAGTTATCTAGCAGAGACAAAGGGGAGTGAAATAAGTCTTGGAGAAGGAATGAGTGCCTGAGCATTATCTGAATAGGGTTTTGAAGAATTTATAGCAATTTTCCAAGACAGAAGATTGAGTGGAGAGGGAAAATGTTTAGGTAAATAGTCATAGGATAGAATGGTGTGTCTAGGAACTGAGTAGTTTTGCATGGCTATATAATAATTTATGTCACTTCCTGGGCCATGTGTTATAAATTGCCTACTTCTGTCCTAAAACTATGGAATTAGACTCTTTAAATCAGAAATCCAAAGGCATGCATTTTTTCTGCTTGCTGAGTGATCCTATCTATTTTAATGTTAGAAAACAGATATGACTATGAGAGCTGCGTAAGGTAAACCTGAAGCATTTCATCAGAGTCCTGTCCTGGGATTGTGGCGCTGGATCGCCGTGATGAGTTCTCACTTGTGAGATGATTCCTGAGGTTGCGGACTGGCGTCTGAAGTCAGAGGGACAGGGTAGAACCATGATGATTATATTGAAAGAGTAAGTGCTGAGAATTTGGACCATTCTAATTCCAGTAAGAATGGAGTGAAGGGGTCAGACAGGCCAGGTCTTTAATTGTTAAAACATACGATCATAGAAATTCTGTTGCCTCGCCTTCTGCACAGGACTCCCTCGTTGTTCTTTAGCTATCAATACAAGAAGGACTTTACTTCCAGTGTCAGATATTACACAAGATATAGTTTTGCCAGCCTCATAATTTAAAAGGCACATCTCTATATAGTCGGGCATATGCCTGTGTGCCTCAGGAGAAAAGTTTCATCATCCTCTTGGTTTATTTAGTTCATCCCAGCATGGCTATCAGAGTTGAGTTTATTTTAAGCCCTACCTTTCTGGAGAATATATGTTAGCTAGGGCTAAAATAAAAGAGCTGGGGGTATAGGCCTACCTTTTATATGATGTACAAAATAAAAAGGGCTGGATGTGTAGGTCATCCTTATCCATTTTTGGCTAAAATATCCCACTTAAGTTTACTTGGTCTTCATAGCCCAGGACAGCAATTGCCCTAGTTTCTCTTACTTTAAAAGCAAACACTGTCCTGTGTTCCAGAATTGCTGTAGTGTCCACTATGTACTCTTCCTGTTTTTTGTTTGTTTGCTTGCTCGATTGCTTTCTATTTCCTTGCCTGAGATTCTTTTTTTTTTTTTTTTTTTGTATTGGTGATTAAACCCAGGGCCATTCTATCTCTGCGCTACAACCCTATCCCTTTTTATTTTTTATTTGGAAACAGAATCTCACTAAGTTGCTGAGGCTGGCCCCAAACCTGTGATCTTCCTGTCTCAGCCTACCAAGTACTGGGATTAAAGGTGTGTACCACCACGATCAGCTCTGAGATTGATTTATCATCTACTTTGCCAGCTAAGGTTCAGAAGCCATTAGTGTCTCCCAAGAGTGTTAGAGACATCTTTGCATCCCTATTCCAAATTAATTTTAACTACCAATACTTATATAAACAAATGAGATTTTATAGTATGTTTAGAAAAATCATTTTGCATATATTATAGGAGGTAAAACCATAAATCGACAAAGGATAGAGAGTCATTAGTAAGTGGGAATAGTTAGTGTGCTTAGTATGAGTCAAGCATTGTATAAACTAATGAAAGCAAAATCCATGATTTGAAAAGATTTTGCTATCTTATTGAAAAGACTGAATGTGCAAACATTAAAAGGATAATTAACATTAAGGAACAGTGTAAAAAACAACATACAGAAAGGAAAACTAAACTCAAGCCTCATTCAACATCTTACTACTTAGCCTCACGAACTTTATACAACTGATAAAATAAGAACTTCCTTTCTGGGTAATCTGCAGCTAAGTATCAAATGAAGTTATTCAGTCTTTCAACAAGTACATATTAAACTATGAACACTGTGCCACACAGAATGTTACGGTATAGAGACACAGTATAGCATCAGACAAGTAAGAGTCCTGCTTTCTGAGAGCTTGTATTTTAGTGGGCAAAATGAAAGGGAAATATACACAAATGAATGAATGGACAGTAAAATACCAAAGAGTGAAACAAGTATAGATTCCCTAAAGCAAGAACTAGCTTGGCCTGTTTAAGGAACAGAGAGAAGGCCATTGTGGCTGAAATACCAAGATATGGATGAAAATGCAATGAGAAAGGCTGGAAATGATCACATTGCTTCAATTCTCTTTATGCACTAAGCATTATATTAAGCACCTTTCATATATTAATATTTACTCTCAATGCTAACATAGGGACTGCTATCATTATCTTCATTTTACTAGTGAGAAACTGGTATCATGTTCTAGGCTGTATACCCTACATACCCGGCATACCCAAGATAAAGCATTCTAATTGTAAGTTTGATGTTAATTAAGTAGAGGAGTGGTCCAGTTCAGAAAGATGGATGAAGAAGGGGGAAAAAAGGAAGAGGAGGAGAAGGAGAAGGAGAAGGAGGAGGAGGAGGAAGAGGAGGAGAAAAAGGAGGAAGGGAAAAGGAAGAAAACAGTTCAAAGATTACATGGAAAACTAATCTAGCATTTCATGCAAGATTATGTATGGATATGCATGCATGCAAAAATTGGGAAATGTAAGTATTTATTTACCCTCGGGGATGATGATAACATATTAAAAATGAAATCTTATGCTAATATGTAAAGAATGATTTTATTTCAAAACCAAAACCAACCATATATATTTTGTACTTGTGTATATAGAGGAGTATATACATCAAATGTTAATAATATTAGATATCTCTAGATAACAGAAAACCTCCAGAAACTGAAGCTTAATCAACTAAGAGGTTTTTTTTCCTTAGGTGAAAGATATCTACAGCTGGATAGCTCAGGGTGGTGCAGTACCTGGATGCTATCACACATGTCCTAGTATCCTTGTCTTTCTTAAAACGTGACCTTGGTGCTCATGGTCACATGATGATTCCTTTATCTCCAACCTCACAACTACATTGCAAGCATTAGGCAGATGGAGGCCTCAAGAAAGAGTCTAGGTAAGGACGGCAAAACTCTCCATGTCCTTCCCAGGATCCTTGTCCAGAATTGTGTCATGCAGAAACTCTTAGCTGCAAGGAAATTTAGGACACGAAATTTAAGCAGGAAAAATTGGATCCCTTAAGCAAATTTAAGTAATACTTAAAGAGGAAGAAAAGAAGAATGTACAATGGGTAGGCAGGTAACAGTACTTTTTGGAGTTCACTTGTTTGGATAAATGATATCCTTAGGCAAACTTCACAAACATGGAGCCCAATCACCCCCCCACCTCCTTTTGAGGGAAAAGGGTCTGGAATCAAATCTAGTTTTTATGTAGTACCCCAAGTCCAGAATTTTACTCTTATCTCAAACAGAGTCCTATTGTTAAGATTTCTGCAGTATTTTTGTTAAGGAAATAGGAATGCTTGCAGATTTATCATGAAGAGGAGGCACGTTCAGTGAAGAGTGTGGAAGAAAGATCTGACTTGAAATAGACCAAGTAGGAGGGTATTGCAAAATCCAGATGAGAGATATTCAGGCAATGTGAGACTTAATCAAAACAGGGGAGAGTTAAAGAAAAGTTTGGACATAGATTTCACTAGATAGTTGGATGGATCAGAGAAGATCAGGCAGAGATGGTTAATGAGAGAGAAATCAAAGGTGTTGCCAACCTTAAACATGTCATAAATGAAGGAAAACTCTACATTTGCACTCTCCAAAGCTTTTATTATCTGTATGGAAGAATTAGATTATAATGTACATCCTTCTCAATGAAACAATATAATCTTTTACTCCTGAATCCTACTCTTAGACTTACAAATAATGTTAACGGATAATAAAAAATATTATTTAATGCTTATTATGAATAATACAGTTATTACTAAATAACCATATAATTTCAACTTTATTTTCCACAATCCAATAATAAATGAGATATATTTCCTTTTATAGATGAAGAAGTTATTTAGAAAAGACCACAAAACTGGGATTTATACTTAGTTTTGCATTGCTACAAAAGACAAAAGATATGTTCTTCTTACATTATTATACTGCTTCCCATATATTATCATTCATGTTCTTTTGTATTTGCATTTTTGTAGATGAGATATTCAACACTAAATCATTTCTAAATTTTAGTACGGATGTAGAAGTTGCATTGGGAAAGGAATTCCCTTCTAGGGATCTTAGACTGTTCTTAACACTCCCCTAACCCACTCTGTGCCCTAAGTCTAAGACTATCTGAGATGGAACATAAGTAGTTTCAATCCATGACATTTTAATTCTGGAAAGTTTCAGGCCTCAAACACAAGATATCATTAAAACATTAATATTGCCAGAGAAAGTAAAGATCTGAGAAGAGGAGAGTAGCTGGTAGAAGTGAAAGACTTTAGCATAGAGCATGGACTCTATGCTAAATTCAGAGACTGTGGGCCTCACAATTGTAGGGCTGCAGAATTGAAGCAGTTCAAATAATGCTGTATATATCTATATATGAAGGTATCCCTACCAATTTCACTAACATGTGTGGGCAGGGAGGAGAAGGAGAGGACTGGGATGTGAAAGGAAACGCACCAAGTGCTTTGTGCATGCATGCTTGTATCACTGTGGACCTCAATATGATGTATAATTATAATGTACTAATAAAAGTAGATGTAAAAAATTAGAACTTCAGGAACTGAACCATGATTTCAGTGCCACCAAGACATACCCTCCTTTTGCGTCTCATCCTCCCTTGCCTCTGCTTTTCCTTAGTACTCATTCGCTCTCTCGAAAAAAATAAATAAAACTTTTGGACTTAATAAAGAGAAATTTTTCCAAAAGGATTATTGTAAGGAAAATAATAGGATCATTACTATAGGGAAAGAGCTCTCTGATCACATGATTTATAAGCCTCATAAGGGTTAAAGCACAAAGGATTTTTCTTTTATAGGGAGAAATAAACAAGGTTAGAAGTTAGAAAAAATGCTGGCATGATTGGATAGTAGATGAGAGAAATTTTTATTTTAAGGCCTGAGTATTTCATTTTCGGATTAGTCATATGCTGCCCTAGACTGAAGATGGGTCAAAGTTCAGGAGTATAAAGAACAGAGAAACATCTAACAAAAGTTTTGTTAACAAGTATTTTTCCCCAGTTGATCAGTAGGGATAAAACAGTACTGCTAATCATATACAAGGCAACAAATGTGAATTTGGAGGGTCTGTGTGAGAATGGGAGAGTTTCTTCACCACTATTTTCAAGTATCATAAGACTTGTGTAAATTCAACACTGTCGTCTCCTACTATAGATGTTTCGCATTGTAGTGGTTCTCCCCATACATACGCTTTTGAAGTTCATAATTAAAGGCAAAAGAGATCTATCCATCATCTTCTAATTTGGGAAATTCTGTTCGGTGAAGCTAAGATGTCACATGCCAATATATGTGTTCAGTGAAAATAGGGACCGTGATATAAAGTGCTGGTTCTACATGGTACCCCAATTCATTATGTGTAGGATTTGTTTCCCCAGAGAAAATAAAATACAGTTACTGGAACAAGAAGGATAATAAATTATAATGGCCATCCAAAGACAATAGCTACTATAATATATCACACCTAATTTCCTTTTTTTTTTTTTTGGTGGTACTGGGCATTGAACCCAGGGATATTCTACCTCCAAGCTACACCCCCCGCCCTATTTTTTATTCTTTATTTTGGAACAGTTGCGGAGGGCCTCACTAAGTAGCTGAGGCTGGCCACGAACCTGCGATCCTCCTGTCTCAGCATCCCAAGTACTGGGATTACAAGTGTGCACCACCACGCCCGGCTGCTTATTTCCTTTTTAAAATATACTTTTATTGCTTCATTGTAACCATACATCAGATTGAGGTTTAGTGTGATATTTTTGATATTATTTTGTAGGGATTATAATCTAAGATATTTAAGTTCTATGTCCCCAAGCCTACAACTTCCTACATGCACTTAGGTTTATCATTCAATAACTCTTTCACAACTAAAAACATGCAATATTTTGACTTAGGATGAAACTGTTGTCTTTTCCCCTTAATAAACTCAAGCTTATTTTCTTCGTTTATATACATTTTTGTCTAGTAATACTGTCTAATAGACTTATTTATTCATATTAACATGATTTTTACATGTTTATCTTCTCCCTCTGGAAATAAAACGGGATTTAGTTCTGTCAAATACATCAGTGAAGCTAGTATGGTATGAGACCTAACCAAATATGTCCTTTGTGTAATTTCTTCAAAAGGCAAACACTAAGACAGTTGTAAATATGGCCCAAAGTTATGGCTACTTAAAACATAAAAATTAGAATATATCTTTCTTTCAAAACCATTTGATAACCATAGTTTGTATGGTAACAATGATACTGTTTGATAGTCTAATTAGTTAAAAATAATGCAAGTATCTAAAGATAATGAACTTGATTCAGTATTCAAAATTATATCTATTAATATGAAAGTTTTTATTTAAGAATTTCACATTAACCAACCTTTTAATAAGAAAAATATTGATTCTATTTAAAAAGTAAAATAAAATGTATAGTTCTTCTAAAATTGGTAGATCTAAATTTAACACAACTATAAATTAGTAACTTAATTTCTCATCACAAAGTCATGATGGGATTCAAAAATGCCAAACTATCTTTAATATTTTAAGAAGATAAAATAATTATTGGCAGATTCTAAGTATTGGTACTCTAATGTGGTTCTTTTAAATATACAAAAACATATATCAAATAACAAATTATGGAGCCAACTTAGGTGTCCATCAACAGATAAATGGATAAAGGAAATGTGGTATGTACAGACAATAGAATTTCACTCAGCCACAAAGAAGAACAAAATTATGTCATTTGCAAGAAAATGGATGGAACTCCAGAATGTTATGCTAAGTGAGATCAGCGAGGTTCAGAAAGTCAAGGGTCATGTATTTTCTCTCATATGCATAAGTTAGAGAAAAAATAGGAATCAAAAGGGATTCAGATAAATGAGGAGAAAGACCAGTAGAATAGTAGGAGATTGGGAAGGGAGGTGGAGAGGAGAAAAAGGAGAATCGAGGAAAGAAATAGTCCAAATAATGCTATATCCATATATGAAGTTATCACTACCAAGCTCACTAACCTGTACGGGGAAGGGGGTAGCAGGGAAATATACCTGGAGGAAAATATACCAAAATGTAAAATATACCAAATGGAAAATATACCAAATGCTGTGTGCATCTGTTTGCATCACGCTAAACCTCGCTATGGTGTCTAATTACAATGCTCTGGTGAAAGTGTGAAAAAAATTCATACACGTAGTCTTGAATCTTTGCAGGGTAAAAGGATGGGTGTGCATTAAGGAAATCCTCTGTCACATGCTAAATCTTTTCCAGTTGCTTCCCTCACCAATGTTTGTAGTCACTTTCTCAGTTTCATGAAGTTCTTGAAAACCGGCCAGGTCTTAACCATGCTGCCCTCTGGATTGTTCTCTCTGATTCTGGTGGGACTCACTGAGCGCCATGTGTCTTAACAGATTCAAATTACCAACCACCTGATTTGTCTGACTACTCACGAAAGACTAAAGTCAGCAAACTCCACTCGTAATGCTACATCATCTACTGGATTTTATAATAGACATGACAAGATATTTAAATGTTTTCCCATTTGACCATTAAGTACCTACACCTCTCATGGCTTTGGCTTTGTTCAGATCTCTAATGTCACTCTTTTTTTTTTTTTTGCGGTACTGGGGATTGAACCTAGGGGTATTCTACCTCTGAGCTACACCCCAGCCCTATTTTTTATTCTTTATTTTGAAATTCTATTTCAATAGAACTTTAAATGATATCTTCTAGCTCTTGGATGCCATGCATTTCTCAGAAATAGTTTTTGCCAGATATGTAGACCGCAGGCAGCCATGCTGCAGATTAAATGTGAACTGCACACACTAGTAAGGATGCTCCAAACTGAGGACTGAAAAGACAAACGACTAAACACTCAGCTAGGTGCTGGTGACACACCTGTAATCCCAGTACTGAGGAGGTTGAGACAAAAGGATCGCCAGTTTGAGGCTAGCCTCAGCAGCTTAGCAAGGCCCTCTACAACTCAGCAAGACCCTCTTTCAAAATAGAAAAAATAAATAAATAAATAAAAAGGACTGGGGGTGTAGCTCAGAGGTAGAATGTGCTTGAGTTCATTCCCCAGTACATATGTTTTCTCTCATATGTGGAAGCTAGGGAGTAATCAGGATACAAGAAGGACTTTAGATGATGGAGGAAAAACCCGTTGAGCAAGGGAGGTGGTCCAGGGGAGGGTGAGTGGAGGGAGAATTAACAAAGGAGCCACCTCCACTGGTGTTATGTACATATGTGAAAATACCAATGTGATCTCAGTAGCATGTATGGGGAAGAGGGGAGTGGGGAGGGAGCCAGGGGGAAGCTCACCAAGTGCTGTGTGCATGTATGTCCCTGACTATCACTCTGAAGTTCATTATGATGTGAGACTACAATGCACCAATAAAAGTGTATGTATGGAGACATATATATATATAGAGAGAGATATATATGCATATATATATCAAAGTGTATGTATGTATATATATCAAAACCATATATGAAATATAAAAATGAAAAATAAAATGACTGAAACTGAATGCTCTTTTTAAGGTAAAAAAAAAGCCCATCTAACCCCATCTGTTCTATTTACTGCAGGTAGGAATTCTCTAGCTCTTTTCATGAATGTATCATAGTTGAAACCTAGCAACTAGCTAACTTCTAGCTTCATGAAAAATAGAAACAAGTGGCCTACGGTTTTTCTTTTTTAAGGAGTGGAGACAAAGTTCCTCCCAGGAGGAGGCAAATCTGACATAACAAGCAGTGGGTAAATATAATCATTTTATTTCCCTAAACACTGGATATAATTGACTCTATTTCTGTCTCAATATCCAACTTTTGCCTTCTTTTTTTTAAAAAATTTTTTGGTTTTTTTGCAGTACTGGTGATGGAACCCAGGGGCATTCTACCTCCGATCTATACCCCTAGCCCTATTTTTTATTCTTTATTTTGAAACAGGGCCTCACTAAGTTGCGGAGGGCCTCACTAAGTAGCTGAGGCTGGCCGCGAACCCAGATCCTCCGGTCTCAGCCTCCTAAGTACTATATGCTGCTTACAGAGAAGAAACAGTTCAGTTGCTCAGCTGAAGAGCTAGACTCCCACTGTGGAAATCCTTTCTAGGAACCTGTATTCAGTTAATGGTTCGCTTTAATTTCTTCAGTCAAAGAGAAAATGAAAGATTCTGGCATAAGGAAACTGAGAGGAACATCATTACTCAAAAATTCTAGCATATTATGAGCGCTGTTGGCAAGAATTACTTCTGCTTGATTCCAAACATGGGCATTATAAACTAAATGCATGAGAAAATCAAGAACTGTTCTGTGGTGGAGTCTCACAGGCCTGCCTGGTTTCGGCATGGCGTGAATTCTATTACAGCTGGGAGTCTCTTCACAGACAGAAGTCTCCCACTCCCTCCGGCCCTTGGTTTCCGTATCTCTGACGCTTGGCCTGAGAGGTTTTTATTTGTACACATTCTTCTTTACTATCATCTAAAGCCGTTGAAGTGTCCACATGCAACTAACCAGTGCTTGATGGGTATGTTACAAGACTTTATGGACATGCTCATCAGGGAGGCAGTTAAGACTATCAAATAAGGCTTCTTGGAACTTAGGGAACATTGAAGTAAACAAGCATTTTCTTTTCTGCTGATAGCTTTTTCTTTTTCCCTACATTACCAGGTGATTTCTAGTTATGAGTCTTGTTATCCATTTTTATTGATTTTAAATTCATCCCAAGATTAAAAGAATCTCTTTCTCCTCCGCAGAGGGGCTGGGATTGATTATCTCGCCCTTCTGATCTCCGTTCATTAATGTGACTTGTGTTTGATTTATAGTTACCCTTCACTTTTCTGCTTCCTGACTCTTGCTACTTGCAAATTTCCTATTTGAGGTATTTCAGCTTTCCTGTGAGGATTCTTCTAATTCCAATGGAAAAAAAATTTTTTTTTTAAAGTATTTATAGAGGCTGCAGCTGGAGTCTCTACCCAGGCAAGTGAAAACACTCAACTGGGGAATTCCATTAAAGATTGAAAAGCACTGTTAGGTGTTTGAGTGAGTCCCTTGAGAGTGTGAGAAGAAAAAGCAATCTTCATGCCTCATGCTCAAAAAAGGATACCGCTGTACTTCACACACATACCGCCAAGCAGCAAATTTGCAAAAATACCACTTGTTACGCTCTGTTCACATGCTAGAGGTAGATATTTTTTTTTCTCTTTAAAAAACATCATCACTGCCTTTCTGTTTAGTTCAAAGGGCTGGCATCATTTCTTGGATTCCATTACAACAGCAAAATTGCAATTTTGGATAATATATGCTATTTTCCCCCTTAAAGAAGCAAAAAAAAAAACATTTCTGAAGATTATGGAGGACACGAAAAACAATACCAAGGTTGGGACAATAGGTAAAACCATCTGTTACCTAATAAGTTATGACAGAAATAGCAAAGGTGTTACCCATATGTCAGTCTCCTACTTGGATCTTTAGCTCTTCCACTAATAAACTACATCCCTGAACTTGTTTGAATGCCATTTCCCTTATCTGTTAAAACAGATTGGTAATATTTACATATTTACTTGATAAAGTAGATGTAGGATTAAAATGGAAAATGTTTTCATAGCACTTTGGATTAAAAAAAAACTAAAGTATGCCCGTTCCCCACATATTTGGAATTAGAATGGTTATGTTCCAAAAGAAGAAGTAGGGAAAATAAAGGGGAAAAAATGGAGAAAAGCAAAGTATAGCCTTCATCCCATTTACTTGGTTGTTTTGTTTGTTTCTTCCCTGTGGTCCTCTTGTCTTCCAGTAAAGACATTGTGATTTTCTTGTAGAACAGTTTCTCCTCTACTATAGCATGGCTTAGTGGGATGGAATCCTCAATGGTAGAGTCATCTGTGAATTGTTTTATTAATTACCGAAAGGTTTACTTGTTGCTCACACAAAGGCCAGCACAGGGCTGGTGGCCCTCCTCGTGTCTCTACTCACCTGGGAATGCAATTGAGAAACAATATCGCCAAGGATGGACGTTCTTAGGCGCTGATAGAAGCTTCCTAAGATGAGATCCATCAATTCCTACAAATGAAAAACTTCAACTAAAATTGAATATTTAGTCATCCCCATTTAGAAAACAGAAATTTTGCTCAAAACCCTACATCAATTTCACTTGTTTTTCTGTTCATAACAATCTCCAGGCATTCAACCCCTCCCACATTCCAGATCCAAATTCCCCTGGACTCTTGGCAGATCCTGTGGGTAGCTTCCTCTAATACCACTGCTGCCCATCCCCCTCTGTCTCTGTTGACTGTGTTTTGGAGTTGAGAAGGATTTTTAGTTACCATTATATTATTTTCTTTCCTTTACGATGTTCTCTCACATGATGAAAAATCTAGAAGGTGGCGGGAAGCAAAAGATCATTTGCTATTATCCTCATCATGCTGTAGTGTTGATCCTGTCATGAATTTGCCACCCGTTCTCCCATGAGTCTCTGCCATGCATCCTTTAACAGCTGGTGGACATATATCTGCTTGCCATGGTTTTGATTCCAGTTGGTGCCTAGTCATTCCTATTTCATTCCTTTGTATAGTCTGTTTGCAGGCTTTATTCTCTGGTCCACTTCCTGTATTTCTGATGCTGGGCCACACAGGTTTAGAGAACTACATGAATCCCTGTGAAGTTGTTCTATCACAAAATCTAGCTGTTCACATAAACTGAGACCTTCTGCTTTAAGAGGATCGCATGTCTTTTCATCACCATTTTGTTTCTACTCAATCCAGAAATGGGGGGGCCGTACATTAAGACATGAGCATGGCAGACATACTAGAAAATAATATGATTTTGCAGAAGAAGCACAGGTTTGGGGCCTGCTACACCCTATGTGATTTCAAGCAAGTCACTCAATCCCTGAGATATGAATTCATCTGTGAATCGTGGCCATCAACACGGCTTTCTTCTTATAAATTTGTAACACACAGGAGATACTTTATAATTTTTTGTCCCTCAGGGCTATTTTCATGTACTATTTTACCACTTTACACTTCCCCCTCCAGGATCTATACTTGTTTCTAATCTTTGCATGTTAAGGGCAGCATATGGACATGGGCAAATCTAAAGTCAGCTGAAGTGAGTTAGGAAAGTGCATTCAGATAGCTAAATCTCCTTAAAAGTACTTCAGTTAATCCTTTTTAAAAAAAAATTCTAACCTCATCAACATTGCCTAATGAAGTAGCTGGTACCTTTTGTCACTGAGACCTTTCAGAGAAAATTGAGGTGCAAATAGTGTTATTTCTTGTTGATTCCATCCCCAAAGTTACTTTGGGGTCAATTCTTTCTGCTCTAAGTCATTTAAACCTTCTTTATTATCTTCCAGTCTCTCTTAATTTTGTTGTCATCTCTGAACCTCTAATATTTCTTTCTAAGTCCCTTTCTGCTTATTAAGTTAGATCATTTTTATTCCTTTCACAAGGCTTCCGGATGGAGTGGTGATAAGCTCACATCAATACTTCATATTATCTGGCACTCCAAGGAGAGAGTCCTTTAAACATTATGTATCTGAAACTATTACAAATTGCATTTTGGGATTTTAACATAAATACACTGTGATGCCTGTATTTTCATAACCTTTATGCAACCTTTATTCACATTTACTTTATTTATTAGATATTCATTATACAATAGCACATACCACTGAAAACATGCTTTGTGAATTCAACAGAAAGCGGTTTGCTTCAGTTGGTTTGTTGAGATTATTCTATTATGTATTTGAACTTTACTTTCAGAAATAATTATATATTTAAAAATATTTTTGTTATATAAACAAAGAAAAATTGACATGAAAGGTACGGATAGAGTACACTGTGTACTTTTCTACCAAACTGAAATATGTTTTGTTCTCCAGAACTGAGGCAGAGTCTCAATGGTGGTTATTAGAATTTTGTAGTGTTGGATTTTATTCCTAGTGGGTGGTTTGTATTTTAATTATAATTTTGGAATTGACACACATTTCTACAGGGATATCAGAGGCACATGTATGAATAAACATACTCTCTACTTACCTACTCATAGTAAGCATAGGAGTGTATCCCTTTTATTGGAAATTACGTTAATTTTCAGAGCAGTCTTGTAATTCAATTGGGGTAACAGTCTCTATATTTGAATCTGGTTTCATACTTTCTCTTGACTATGGCCTCTATTCAAATGATACACTTGTCATTATATCCCCCCTTCCAATATAATTTTATTACTGAAGAGAGTATTTCAACTTTGAATGAGACTCTTTTTGCAATAATTTCCTAATAACATCAATCATCTATATAGTTAATTTCCAAAATTTTATAAACATCTTTTTTCTTTAATAGGTATTAGAAATTCAAATGATGTCTGCTTTTCATCATTGTATAACTCAAATCAAATGAATGTATTGCCAAAAGTCAGCTAATTCCCAGTGAGCCATCATCTGTGTTGCCTACAAAGGCCTCCCTCCTTTAAACAGTGCAATGGTGTTCCTAAGTGGAATGTTTCATTTTTCCTCTGCATTAGCATTAGATCCTAATTGATGGAACTTTGTATTTGTACAATATAGTCTTGCTTTGGGCATTGAAATCTTAAGAATTCTGTGTAAGTGCCATTACTCACTTTCCAAAGCTTGTATAAAAGTTTACAACTCTTAAACAATAAAAAACAAAGATAAATAGGATAACTCTTTTTATAACATCTTAAAATCATGTTTATTATGTTTATTCATTATAGAAAAACAAAGAGATACAAAATAAAACCACATCTAGATTTTACTGGGATTTACTAATGTTCACACATAAATATGTGCTTTTCTAGACAAAACATGAATTAAATATATGGCAATTATTAGAGTAAGCTCTAGATTAAACTCTATATGTATAGATATCATTTAACAGTATTATTCTCTTAAGTTGTTTTCCCAGAAAAAGAAGTAGAGGGAAGTTTTAATGAAACTTACCTGAGCATCCAATTAAACATACCTATCTTTGTAAACTGCCATTTTGGTGCCAGAAAAAAAATTATAATATTGTGATTGCTAACATGTAGTGGCATTTTCTCAACACATTTTGCTGACTTCTATTAGCATTTAAGGTACTTATATATAGGTAGCATTTCTTTATATAAAATGAATATGGTTAACTCACCAAATCTTTATTATTGATTGTTAATTTTCTTATAATTAAAAAGAAGCAATTCCTAGAACAACCAGATAAATTTAAAATGCAATGAACATATATTAGAGGAAAATATGCAAATGAGATTTTTTTTTTTTGCGGTACTGGGGATTGAACCCAGGGGCGTTCTACCTCCGCGCTACGCCCCCGGCCCTATTTTTTTATACTTTATTTTGAAACCGGGTCTCACGAAGTTGCGGAGGGCCTCACTAAATAGAGAGAGAGAGAGAGACAGGGAGAGAGAACGAGCTGAGGCTGGCCGCGAACCGGGATCCTCCGGTCTCCGCCTCCCAAAGTACTGGGATTACAAGCG